>JBBJLS010016501.1:0-15458 GCA_037577275.1 Bryconaethiops microstoma
AACTCCTTTATCTAGAACTCCTTGTATCTTTAGACACTTTGCAGCCTGTCAGTAAAACATTTGTTCACATTTCTTTAGATTAATCTACTCAGTATGTCAAAGATAAGACGGAAGAGTGTGTTATAATGTGGGTATGAAGACACGCGCCACTCGGATACAGCGACAGCTGAGAATTCCAGCAGAATTCCAGCTGTAATTCTGTTAATTACTGACTCGTATTCACCCGCCTTGTCGGGGATTAAGTTAATTAAGTACTCCTCAGAGAGAGAGAGACACACACACATACGCACGCATAGATAGATGGGGTTCCACTGTACATCAATCATAGAGGAAAGATTGATCAAAATCTGATTTTTACAGTTACGTGAAAATGTTTGTACAGTCTTTAACTGACTGGCGTGACTGTAACCTACCGGGAAAAAGCCCAGAATAAGACAGAAAAATGAGCTGATGAATGAAAGAATGAGTGGATGAGTGAAAAGGATTTTTTGTGCTTCTCCAAGAGGACGCAGGTGCAAACGTGGGAGCAAACGGAAGTCAATATCCAGCCACGAGCTCTCGGCACGAGCTCTCGGCGCAAGAGGAAACGTTGAAATAATGAGACTGAGAGCTTAGCCTTCAAAGAATATTTTCAGAGCTTTTCAACCAAAACCCAAAGGAAATATACAAATATTCCCACCTCAGCATGAATAATAGGGGAACAACCAAGCAAAAACCAAAAGAAGATCAGAATGTTCCTCAACACTTTGATGATATTGTAATAGTCACAAAATGTCCAACTTCAGCTCAACAAATATTGAAATATTCTTGTAAATTCCAACTGTAACTCCTAAGATATTGGAATATTCCTGTGCATTCCAACTTCAGCTCAACAAATACTGGAATATTTCAACCGCAGACGAACTGCATAAAGACTAATGACATTTTCCTGAATATTTCCACCAAAACCCAAAGAATAATGGGCCACTAATCACTGTGTAGTTGCATGTTAAAAATTCATATATTTGTGTAAATACAGTAATAACTGAAGTTGATACACACGTATATCTACATACGCTACACGACTGTAACCCATCTGTAACAGTGAAGTGAGTGTGTGTGTGTGTGTGTGTGTGTGTGTGTGTGTGTGTGAGAAAGAGAGTTCAGTCCCGTTTTGGCAGCTGTGACGCCGTAAGTCTGTACTTTCGAAACATTATCCCATGAAGTAGCCATTGTTGCCATGGCGATCCATCCTGCCACACTCCGTGCAGCGTTAATGTGTTAAGGATAGTTAATACAAATTCCTGAAAAACTGAACCTGAACAGCAGCACAAACACCACTGTAAGAGTCCTATTTGCTGTACACACAGGAAGTGAGTAGCCTGGTTGCGTTCAAAAATTAACGTCATTAAACATCGGATAGAAAGTTCACATTGCAATCATCAGAGTTTCACATTTTCAGAAACTCAAAATTTTAGGGCAACATTTTTTAAGTTAAAGGCAGAACAAGATTCGAGTAAAATTCATTTCGGAATGGACTTGTCATAAAACTTAATATCTAGAATGGATTTTGTACTAAAACTTCATATCTAGTTTTTTAGGTAAATTATTTAAGGAAAAGGTCCTAATATATATTCCGCGTCTCTAATAAAGCTCACACTCCAAATGTATTGTAGTGATGTGTTCACTGTAACAGCTGGATCATGGTTGTGCAGCTGCAGTAGACTCACATGCGCATCATCTTCCGTTTCAGAACGTGTGGCTGAGTGTGGTGTTTATTTGCTTATTTTCTCACCTCCAATATTCTGTCTCTCTCGCTCTCCGTCTCTCTCGCTCTCCGTCTCTCCCGTGTGTGATCTGTCTGAATGATTTAACCCGTTTTAATAGCTGTGAATGTGTGTGTGTGTCTATATGTGTGTGTATCTATATGTGTGCGGGTGTGTGTGTGTGTGTATAGTATGTGAGTATGTATGAGTGCGTTTATGGTGTGTTTGTGTGTGTGTGTGTGTGTGTTCCCGTTTTGGCAGCTGTGACGCCGCTGGTCTGACCCGGCGAAACACTATCCCATAAAGTAGCCATTGTTGCCATGGGGACCCAGCCTGACACACCCCATATGTGCTAAAACTGAAAGTGTGACAAATGGTTATGTGTGTGTGTGTGTGTGTGTGTGTTGAATCAGGGTGTGGATGCATGTACTAGTGTTTGTGTGTATGTATGTATGTATTTATTACAGTATAATATTCTATAAATGTAAAAATGAATCACCCCATTTGTCCCGATTCCAGTTTACGGCCGCTAGGGGCCGTCCTCGGACTTGTCATTTGTTCCTTTTGTGGGTGTGGTCTATTTCTAGCCGGCTTTAGGGGTTTCAGGCGGTTTAAGCACTGATTGTTTCCCTTTCATTGGTCTTTTGTTCACCTACCTCCCTATTTAAGTTCCCCTGTGTTAGTCCATGTGATCAGTCCTCCCTCACCTAAACCCGGTCTTTGTCGTCCTCCTGGCCTGTGCCTCCTTTTCTCCGTCTGGACATGGCCAGTTTGTGACAGAAGGACTGATCCTGCCAGGCACAGCAGACTTGGCCACGCGTCCCTGGAGACCTGAGAACAGCTCGGTGAATGGGACCCGGCGAATCCAAGATGGCGGCCCCCACAGTGGTGGTAACACACCATTCAGATCCTCCAGTGTGTCTTCAGCCCCTTGTCTATTCCATCTACGGCAGGGAGACCGTCCGGTGAGCGAATACACGGCGTAGTTCCGTGCTCTGGAGGTCCAATCTTCTTTAGCTCCACACCTGAAAGATGAGTTGGCCGGCCTCGAGCTCCCCGTGACACTGGAGTGCTTGATTCAGCTCAGCCTCCATGTGGACCTTCACATCAGCTCAGCTCTCTCAGTGGCTCCAGTACCGGTTCCTGTGCTGGTCCCCGAAGCTGCGACTCCTGCACCGAATCCCGTACCGGACTTCGACGCTCTCCTCCAGAGGCTCCTGCACCGGATCCCGTGCCGGTCTTCTCTAGCTGCAGCCCCTGCACCGGTCCTTCCCGAACCTGTCTCCGAAGCTGTGGCCCCTTCACTGGTTCCCATACCAGTTTCCGAAGCTGTGGTTCCCGAAGCTGTGGCCCCTGCACTGGTTCCCATACCAGTTTCTGAAACTGTGGCTCCTGCACCGGTTTCCGCACCGGCCTCCCAAGCTGCGACCCTTTCACCTCTTCCACCTCCGCCTTGGAGGGGGACATTAGTGATCCCGCATCCTCCCCACCATCGCTGTTGTGTGGGCCGGTAGGCCCGTTTAGGCGCCCCAGAGTGGCGCCATTGGGGGGGAGGTTCCTGTCACGATTCCAGTTTACGGCCGCTAGGGGCCGTCCTCGGACTTCTCATTTGCTCCTTTTGTGGGCGTGGTCTATCTCTAGCCGGCTTTAGGGGTTTCAGCCTCCCTATTTAAATTCCCCTGTGTTAGTCCATGTGATCAGTCCTCCCTCACCTAAACCCGGTCTTTGTCCTCCTTCTCGCGAGTTTCTGTTTTTCTGTTCTGTTCTGTGTTTAATAAATCATCTCCATATGGAAGTCTGCGCCTGTGCGTGACACCATTAAAAGTAAAGGGCCGTAAGACTAAAGCTGTGTTGCTGCGCTGCCATCCAATAAAGACCACCAGACACTGACATCTCCTGAATCTTCTTCTGTGTTTTCTCGGTTCCTCTGTTTTCATTTGTATCTTAAATCCATCTTCTGACAGTTTTTGGATCGTCTCAGTAGATCTTCCCCAGGCTCCTCCTTGATTCACTGGTTCTTCTCTCAAGTTCTTAGGAAGTTCTTACTTAGTCTTGGTTCCACCACATGCTCTTCCTTTGAATCTTGGTTCTTCTTATTGGTTCTTCTTCATTCTCTTGGGGAATTCTTAGTTTTGACTCTTGGTTTGTCCTAAAGGTTCTTCTAAAAGAATTTGCCAATCCTTGTCTCAGTTCCTCTCAGTGCTTCATCCACAAGTTTAAATAGTTTGTTTCTTTCAGTAATTTTTCTTCATGCTTTCAGAGGTGTTTTCCTTTGTGATAGAGTCCCAGTGCCTCAGTAGTTGGTTCTTCCTCATGCTCTTGGAAAGTTCTTACTTTGCCTTAGTTCCTGTTAGTGGTTCTGCTTCACACTGCTCATTTGAGTCTTGGTCCTTCTCACTCGTTCTTCCTCATGCTCCTAGGAGGTTTTTAGTTTCTCTGAGAGGTTCTTACTCATGCCCTTCCTTTGAGTCTTGGTTCTGCTCAGAGGTTCCTCCTCATACTCAGAGTATCTCCTTTAGAAGCTTGGTTCCTCCTAGTGTTTCTTCTGTAAGCTGTTATGCAGTTTTTTCTTGAGAGCTCTGGTTTCTCTCTGTGCTTTAAGAGAAATTTTGAGTCTTGGTTCTTCACTGTGTTTATTTCTTTAGAGTTTTGGTTTCCATTAGTCGTCTTTTAGAGAAGTTTTCTTTTCTATTCAATTTTAATTTATTTATATAGCACTTTTTACAACTAGGTTGTCACAAAGCAGTTTACAGAGTCCAGGTCCAAGCCCAAAGGTGACAGAGGTGAAGAAAAACTCCCTCAGCTGCAGGAAGAAACCTCAGGAGGGACCAAAACTCAAAAGGGGAACCCATTCTCCTCAGGTCGACCTTGAGGGAAAGAAAAGAGTCTGTACAAAGTATCTCCTTTTGAGGCATTGTTCCTCAGTGTTTCTTCCGTTAGAGTTTTGGTCGTTTTTCCTCACGCTATTAGAGAAGATTTCTTCTGAGTCTTGGTTCTTCTTGGTGGTTCTTCCTCAGCTCTTTTCCCGTTTCCTCCTTTAGCACTTGTTAGGCGCTGGGCCTGTTTTTCTGAAAGCTGTTTTGGAAAGTGCTTTACACATAAAATTCAGCTGAACTGATGTGTACTGGCCAGAGTGCAGAAGCTCCTGGAGGTTTTTCTGTTGCGACACATTCAACAGAACATTCCGCTATTGGCCAGTTACAGAACAAACTAGCTGACACAACAATCCACCTCTCAGAACTTAACTCCCTTCTTACTTAACCAGAGCCAAGTGGAAGAGATGGTTTGCCCAGCAAGGCTTGTAAAATACACACGTTTTGTTGGGAGACATGGGCAGTAGTTTCTGATCAATACAGCACTAAGTGTGTTTTCCTCCTTTCTGGCTTCGGGATGAATTTTCCACTGAGCTGTCCAAAGAGACACACTCTCAGAGCTCAGAGCTCCTGGGTTCAATGAAGATACAATGAAATGAAAGCCACGTTCTAGCACAAAGAACATTGTGAGCTCTTGTTTACATCATTATTTAACATCGTCAAGAAATAACTGGTTTATCTTAATGGATTATTCAGTTAATGGCTCCTTAGTGTTTAATCTATTTTATTTGTTGTGGCCCGCCGGAAGAGATTAAACCAAATAACACAACACCAGATTCAATATCTCATGTAGCCTGGAGGTCCTAATTCATTCTGAACTCATTTTAATGGCAAAATTCTCATTACAACAAAAATAATTGATACAATTGTTTGAGGAGGTTCAAGGACTCTGGAATAATCCATTAAATTCTGCAGTGATTCGGGGGTAAACATTTCCTGCTTTTTCAGGAATATTAGAAAGTTATCAGAGCTGTATTCGCAGGAATATTTATTCTTTGGGTTTTAGATGGAATGTTAAGGAATGTTACAATATTCTTTATGTGTAGCTTTGGTGAAATGTTGATTAATGTTGCAATCTTCTTTGTCATGTACTTTTAGTTCAAATGTATTGGAATTCTGAAATATTCATTGCAAGGTATGCTTGGTTGGAATATTGAGGAATGTTCCAATATTCTTTGGGTGTAGTTTCAATTGCAGTGTTAAGGAATGTTACAATTTGTTTAAACATATGTTTAGTGAGAATATTTAAGAGTTTTTCAACATTCATTGTTATGTAGTTGGAATGTTTTTGAGCTGTAGTATCTTTAACAGTATTACAACATTCCTAATGATTCAGTAAATTAATTCTTTGCCATTGTAATCATAAACAGCATATATGCAGCTCATTATAAAGCTGTGTTTAGCAGTTTGAACATTCTCCACAAGGAGGCGCACTCTGTTAGCACTCAAATAGTTTCGTTTAAAGACAGGCAACTTAGAACAAATTCATGTATATCTGTAGTTATAAATGCCATCTACATGTAAAATAAACATATATACTCAATAAATAAAATATGCTCTCATTACAAAGCTGTATAGGGATATTTTATGTGTTCATCTGCAGTTAAACTGGTTGTAGATGACTGAAAAACAATTATTTGGCATTTTTAATAATTAGCAAAGATTTATACACATTTATAAGCATTTTTGTTGGGTACAGATATTAAGCATACGATATTTCCAAATAAAAAATTTCATAACCTCGACCTTGACCTTGTTCTTTTACAGCAAGTGAACAAATAGCCCTCCAGTAATACAGTATATTTAAAACACACTGACACTCTGAGTCATTCTGTCTGACAAGTACTATTCCATCATCATTTCTCTCACATAACTGAGCATGTCCCACTTCAACAGGATTTATTTTCATAGCCGTCCAGTTTAATTTAAAAGGGTAAAAAGACACAGTCTGGAATGTGTGTGTGTGTGTGTGTGTGTCCTGTAAGTATAAATAAAAATCATTCTCATGAGCACCACAGCAAAAGGTCTGCTGAACCCGCCTTGAGGAATTTGCCTCAGAATGTTTTGCGAAGCAGCAACGGACAGATTTAAAGAGTGAGAACATGCGAGACGAACAAATATGTCCAGCTGAGGAGAATTAATGACATGTTTGGTCAAACACGAATTAACACTGGAATTAATGAGGAGAGACATTGATATTTGGGCCTGATTGGTCTACGAGTCTTCTGAAGGCCCTAAAAAGAGCAGTGTTAGTTGATGGTTGAGTTCGGGACACTGTGGGGACTGTAAATGCTTCCTAAAGTGGCAGTGGTTTATCATGAGGCTGTAATTAGTACTTTAACGTTGCCCTGGATTTCTGTGTGTGTGTGGGTGTCTGAACGTGGACTTGTTTTTGTATATTTCCTGGACAAAAATAGTCTGGTTTAGTAGTAAAACCAGAGAAAAACATGGAAAAACTACTTGACGAACAACATGGTCTTGTACATGTATATTACACATGGTTCATTATTATTAATGTAGATTTTTACATACATAGATCAGCCATAACATTAAAACCACCTGCCTAATATTGAGCCAGTCCCCCTCATGCCCCCAAAGCAGCTCTAACCTGTTGAGGTATGGACTCCACAAGACCTCTGAAGGTGCTGTGGTTTCTGCACCAACAAGTCCTGTAAGTTTTAAAATGGGGGATCCATGGATTTCTATCCAGCATGGCCAATGGATTCTCGTTCAGACTGAGATCTGGGAAATTTGGAGGCCAAGTCAGAACCTTGAACTCTTGATGTTCCTCACCATTCCTGAACACTGTTTGAAGTAGGAGAGAATAAAAACACTGACATTACGGAACAATGTAGGCTGTAATCAGTACTTTAGGTAGGTGTTCCATGTAGATAGGTGTTCCATGTCAAAGTAATGTCCACATAAATTCAGAACCCGAGGTTTCCCAGCAGAACATCACCCAGAGCATCACACTGCCTCCACCCTCTCACCTTCTTCATGGTGCATCCTGGTCAATCTCTTCTCCAGGTAAGAAATACACACACGACTGACCATCCACATGATATAGAAGAAAATGTGGATCAGATCACCTCTTCCATTGCGGACCAGATCGCCTCTTCCATTGTGGACCAGATCACCTCTTCCATTGTGGACCAGATCACCTCTTCCATTGCTCCTTTGTCCATTCTTGCCACTTTAGGTGATATATATAAGGGCCAGCATGGTCAGAGTCAGACTGCGGTCCCATATGCAATAAGCTGTGATGCACTGTGTGTTCTGACCCTTTTCTATCAGAGTCAGCATGAACTGTTTCTGCAGTTTGTGCTACAGCTCTTCTGTGGATCAGATAAGACAGACTTTCTTTCACTCCATATGTATTAATGAGCTGTGGGCAATCATGACCTTGTCTCTCCACTAATCACTTTTGGGAGGTACTGACCATTGCATACCAGGAACCCCCAACGTTCTGTAGATGCTCTGACCCAGGTGTCTCGTCCTCAGTTTGGTGCTTTTCAAAGTTATTTCAGATCCATTTTTCTTGCTTCCAAAATCAATTTCAAGAATTGACTACTCACCTGCTTTCTAACATCTCCCATCCCTCAACAGGAGCTACTGTAACAAGATAACATTATTCACTTCACCTGTCAGTGTTGTTAATACTTTGGCTGATAGGTCTATATAATACTGTGGAATATTAGAATATCATATTAAGCAGTCAGGGTAGAGCGATTTAGAATGATAATTTATCACCATCAGAATTGTAGATAACAAAAGTGACACCAGCAATTCCCTCCTCATTAACAACCCACCCAACAAACAGGTCTGATGTTCTGAAGTCCTGGTTTTAACTTAACCTCACCAGAGAGGGGTACTTTGACAACACTTGTATGTGTTAGTTGTATATATATATATATATATATATATATATAATGAGATACACATACAATCGCTTACATACAAGATATTACATAAAGAACTTAAAAAATACATTCGGCTCCATTATACTCCATAATACTCTGCACGTTAAATTGCCAACAAATCAGTGGTCTTTCTGTGTTGTTGCTCTGTAACCTGGGCTCCTTTCATCCAGAGCCACCAGGGATACTGATGTGAGTCAGACCTTTAACGAGACAATTAGCAAATACAATTCAGGCTTGACGTTCCAGTGCTAGTGGACATTGCACTGTAATTCTGATCTGAGATCAGTTATGTGGTCTTTCACAAGGTTCAAGATCAGGCTGTGCCTGGAGGAAGCAGGTCCTACATTACATTCCATTATCTGTATGTGTCGCAGCATCCATATCGCATATCGCACAGCAGCAGCACTGACACCTGAATGTTGAAGCTGCACTCAAACTGTCATTAGTGTTTGTTATTGGCCTTCATGGTGGTTTCCAAGCTGAAAATCGATTCATAACGACCTGGAAACTGCAGCAGTCGCCGTCAACTTTAAAGTGGGACTTCATTTTTAACTCGAGAGCACTTGCCCCGTTCCCCCGCCTCTGGCTCAGCTCCAGCAGCTCCGATGAGCTCGGCAGAAATGGATCCGCTGTGGCCGTGGGTCTCACTCATGAGTGAGAAAGCTCACCCACAGGAGAGGAACGGCATCCAACAAAAGCGAAGCCAGCCTGCCTAACACACGTCTGCCGAAAAAAAAACTGTCCCTGGTCTCAGCAGAGCCATTCAGGCCTGAAGCATAAAAGACACAGTAAAGAACACTGATGATGTTCGCTCAACACTTTCGCATGACGAGTCATAACGAGGGGGGGGGGCAGTTTGTCAACCACTGCAGCTATTTTCATTTGGTGAGGTCCTGCAGCTAAAGGGATTTCCTAGAGTTAAGATCTCCAATGTGTTACAGAATCTACTGATCTGGATAAAATCTAATCTAATGGAACATTATAGATGGAAAAGTGCCAAGTAACACCCAGAAGAAAGAAAAATTCAAAATAAAATCTCTTCTTTGTCCAGCCTTTTTCACCTGAGCTCAATTTAACATCAATCTGAGATTTTGACCATTTTCTCCCATTTCTTAAATTCATCTCCTGACAAAGAGCTTTCTCTGATCTCAGCCCGACCCCAGTTTAAGATCTTCACATCAAATTTCTTTTCTCACACTGCTCTGATGTTTATTTGTCTCAGATCATCAGATCTTCAGATAAATCAGAAGATCCAGAAGAAAACCTGGTCTCGTCTTAGCGATCAAATTCAAGTCCTGACTACCAAAACCAGACAGTTTTGATCCATAAGGCTGTTAAAGAGAAGAAAACTGAAAAATCAATGAGATCAACAAAATAACTTCCGTCTTCCGTTGATTTTTTTTCTTTTGCTCCTTATTACTTAAGAAGAAACAAGTCAGACTTCAGTAATTTCCAAATTGGAAAAAGATTTATCTCTGTTGAGACAAAGGAAAAACTGTTGTGAGCAACAACATATTCCACCAACATATTCCTCTGGGTATTTTGTGTTCTTCCTTCAAAAAGACTTAAATTTCACAGCTGTTCTCCAAGAATGACAGCTTTTCCTGACCACTGATCATCATAATTTTGATATGTGAAGTAGGGAGGAGTTGCTCTAGAGGCTTTAATCCAGAACCAAACAGCGAAGACTTGCGTTTCCCATGTGAACGGGACGGGAGTAATGCTGGACAGAGGGCAACAATGTGCTGACATGAAACAGAGACCCTGCAGCCAGATGTCATTCATTACAGTCTTGCCACCTATTATTTTAACTCTGATCAGGAAAGCTGGAGCCACACTACACTCAATAAAGCTGACATGGAACAGGCAACACATACACACACACACACACACACACACACACACACACATACACATACACACATATCCAAAACCTTACTTAAATGGATATGGAAGACCTGTGAAAGATGAGGGGACTTCACTCATTCGTCTAAGGGTGAAGAGTCATGGCCTGCCAGGGCTAGTTAGAGAGTCACACTGTCAACAGTTGTGTGAGTGAGTGAATAACAGTCCCTTAAAAGAGTCACTAGGACAGGACAACAGACGACCTCCAGCTATAATCTTAGGACTCCAGCTTATAATCCTGTTTTAAGACTCCTTGAGTTCAGTTCTGGTGTTTAGGTTGAAGGAACTGTTGGGTTCTGGTGTTTAGAACAAAAGGGACTGTTGGGTTCTGGTGTTTAGGACTGAAGGGACAGTTGGGTTCTATTGTTTAGAACAGAAGGGACTGTTGGGTTCTGGTGTTTAGGACAGAAGGGACTGTTGGGTTCTGGTGTTTAGGACAGAAGGGACTGTTGGGTTCTGGTGTTTAGGACTGAAGGGACTGTTGGGTTCTGGTGTTAAGACAGAAGGGACTGTTGGGTTCTGGTGTTTAGGACTGAAGGGACTGTTGGGCTCTGGTGTTTAGGACAGAAGGGACTGTTGGGCTCTGGTGTTTAGGACTGAAGGGACTGTTCGGTTCTATTGTTTAGAACAGAAGGGACTGTTGGGTTCTGGTGTTTAGTACTGAAGGGACTGTTGTGTTCTGGTGTTTAGGACTGAAGGGACTGTTGGGTTCTGATGTTTAGGGCAGAAGGGACTGTTGGGTTCTGATGTGTAGGACAGAAGGGACTGTTGGGTTCTGATGTGTAGGACAGAAGGGACTGTTGGGCTCTGGTGTTTAAGACTGAAGGGACTGTTGTGTTCTGGTGTTTAAGACTGAAGGGACTGTTGGGTTCTGGTGTTTAGGACTGAAGGGACGGTTGGGTTCTGGTGTTTAGGACTGAAGGACAGCTGGGCTCTGGTGTTTAGGACTGAAGGGACTGTTGGGTTCTGGTGTTTAGAACAGAAGGGACTGTTGGGTTCCGGTGTTTAGAACAGAAGGGACTGTTGGGTTCCGGTGTTTAGGACTGAAGGGACTGTTGGGTTCTGGTGTTGAGGGAGTGTGCAGGGCTCAGAATATATAGGTATAGAAACCGGTGATTGTCCTGCTGGGCTGTCCTGCGTACTGTGTTTTTGAGTCTGATATGGGTTCTGATAGAGTATTTGTGTAGGAATCACATGCTACAAGTCAGACAGGAAAACTGTTGTCCTTGAGCTTTTACAAATGGAGAGGAACTGTGTTGGGTCCCTGTGTTGAGCACTGAGAGGAACTGTGGTGTTCAGGTGCTCTGGGAACACAGAAGAATATAACGGTGCTAGCTTGAAGCTTGAGCAACTTCTCACATGGACGGAGAATGACTGTGTGAGGTTTTTTTGGAGGCTGAAGCGAGGCTGTATTGGACGCAGGACTCAGGTGTTTAGGCTTGGTGGGGAACTGTGCCGGGCAGAATTCCAATTTAGGATTAGGATTGATAGGGTTAGAAAGGAATAGAAAGCTCTGTGAGATTAACTACTGGGTTTAACTCACAGATTTTGGGCTGGAAATGGCCTGTGTCAGGTTAAGGTCTTTAGGGTTTAGGAGGAGAGAGACTGTCGAGTGGCTTTGTGTTGGCGAGGAACTGCACTGTTTATGTTTGGAAAGTGTCATTGGAGCAGGAGTTCCTGCCTACTGTGTTGGGCTCAGATGTTTAAGGTCAGAGAAGAACAGACAGTTGTTTGTGGTCTATCGTGTTGCTTATCTATTGCGTTGGGGTCAAATTGCGGGTTGGGGTCAAGCATGTTGGGTTCAGGGTTGCGTAAAGTGGGGAACACAGTGTTGGCCTCAGGTGTTTTGTGTTGGAGAGGCACTGCGTTAGGCTCTTGGGGACTTCTGGCATTCTGTGTTGGGTTCAGATGTTAAAGGATTTGGAAAGAAAAGAGTAAGGCCTTGCAATGGGATTGTGTTGGACTCCGTTGTTCTATGCTGGGAACGGGACTGTGTTGGACTCACATGTTTTGTGTTCTTGCCCTTCCATGCAGTGCAAGCCATTATTTTCACATCCAAATCAATCACACACCGAAAAACTGACCCTGGTAGCGGAACCTGCAGTCCATCAACTGCAACCGATAAGGGTGCAAAATGAGCTCGGAAAGTTGGGAAGGGCCGAATTTCAACAGGGAGTCCAAAATAAATTCAAATCCAGACGCAAATCTCAGAGACCCTCTGTGTCCACTGGCCAAAAAGGAGAGGCGTCCAAAAAAAGGCAGAATCTGTTTCGCCTTTTTGAATGTAGCTGCTAAAGCCCCGCCAGGATATTTTTATGCCGCATATTTGAGGCATATTTGTCACGACCGCATTCCTCTCAATCGCCGAGAGAGCTGTCTGGGGGTAGGTGAGAGTTTGAGGGTATGGTGCTGAGCACTGAGACTGTCCAGAGATCCAGGACAGAGTGCCAGGTCTTGGTTTTCTAAGCTAACCACAGATATTCTAGTAAACTGCAACCAGGCACTTCTCTCCCAGGGCAAAACGGCCTTTTGGGCCAAGCAAACAAAACAAAAGGCCCTAAAGAGGTCTAATGTGGAGCGGATGCTAAACAAAGCATCTTAATGAAAGACGAAATCCAGGATTATGGCTGGATTTACAGTTTAACGGTTAACCACAGGTCTGGGGTCAGCACTTTCTGCTGAGTGGAATGGAATCGCAAGCCAAAAGAAATAGAATGGAATTCAATGCCGATTTGATTTAGATCCCACTTTATTAGAAACCCCCTACTTTGCCAGTGGATGTTTCTAATAAAGTGGCCAGTATTGGAGGTACAAGGTGGGTGTTTCTAATAAAGTGGCCAGTATTGGAGGTGCAAGGTGGGTGTTTCTAATAAAGTGGCCAGTATTGAAAGTACTATGTGTGTGTTTCTAATAAAGTGTCCAGCATTGAAAGTACTATGTGGGAGTTTCTAATAAAGTGGCCAGTATTGGAGGTACAATGTGGGTGTTTCTAATAAAGTGTCCAGTGAGTGGAACAGAATGGAAAACTGTTTTTCTATTGTTTCCAGGTCCTGATCCAGGATCTGTTCTGTCTGCTTCTGATGTTCTAACGACAGACGTGGCTCTACTCGTGTCGCTGTTTCGGTACATCAGGTGCTCATGACTCAACGTTACTGTTATTGGAAATTTGCTCAGCGTCGGTTTTCATTCTCTTGCTCTCTCTCCCACACACACACACACACACACACACACACACACACACACACACACACACAGTTTGAGGGGCTGTTCATCACTGAGCCTGCAGGGCTCTTGAAGCCTGCTTGGTCATCACATTGCATTGTGGGTAATTTGATTACATAACATTACGAGCCCTGAGAGCAGGACGACTCTGTGACATCTTCAACACTCCCCCAATCACAGTTCCATGAAAAAAAGACAGATGATGGAAGCTATGCAAGGGACGAAAACAATGAGAATGAGAAGAAAAGAGAGATTTTATACAAGCATGTAAATATATTTTATATATACATATACATATACATATATATATATATATATATGTGTGTGTGTGTGTGTGTGTGTGTGTGTGTATTCTAAATGAAAGCAAAATATAAACATACGAATTGTCAGTTTTGTTAATTACTTTGGTGACTAAAACGATTTCTGATTCTAGGCAACAGTTGCTATAGCTAACGTGTAATGCTAACGTTAGCAAGTCAGTGAAACTCCAGCAACGGTTTTGTGGCTTTAAGATGAAAATCCAGCTAAATAATATTCTGGGATGAGTATGTTAATAGTATGTTAATAGTATGTTAATAGTATGTTAATTGCTTTTGCCCGTGTCTGGCAGGACGTCTTGGCCTAAAGCTGTAACTTTTCAATATTTTCAAAAAAACTTTTCTTGTTCAGCTCAGCTGGTCCAGAAGACACTACAGAGGAAAGATTAAAGACTTTAATTATTAAGAAAATGGGTCAAGATTAGAAATGGGACCAGTAGTGGGTCGACCACAGGTTGAGTTGACCTGTGGGTTGGGTTCCAGTCAAAATGTGATAAAGCAACGTTGTGACCGAGTTATGAGTAACAAACACTGTGGATCAAGTCTTGTTCGGATCACCGATTAATGAATAATTTTGCGGGCTGGATTGGCAATGACAGCCTGAGCATCACTAATCTTCGTGGTCTGAAAAGAAAAGGGAAAAAAGGGATGAGAGGGAGAGAGAGAGAGAGGGAGAGAGAGACAGAGAGACAGAGAGAGACAGAGAAAGACAGAGAGACAGAGAGAGAGAGAGAGAGAGAGAGAGACAGAGAGAGAGAGAAGAAAGAGAGAGACTTCTGGTAAACTTCAGTTTAGTCTGTAATACTGAAAAGCTTGCTTCATTGAGTACAGAAGGAATCTGTCCTCTGTGTTTTTAGTGATTCTCAGTGAGAACATTTTTAGATCATGATGAACATAGAGGTCATTAAGGACAGTGACACCTTGGAACCTTTAGCCAAGTCTGGTGGAGATGCTGGTTTTGCTGGAAATCCTTTGGTTCTGGTTTCTCTGCTCTTACCATGTGCAGTGTGTAGGGTATAAAGCAAAGTGTGTGCGGTGTAAGGCAGAGTGTGTGCGGTGTAAGGCAGCGTGTGCAGGGCTCAGAGAGGCGGTGTGTGCGGTATAAGGCAGTGTATGTGTGGTATAAGGCAGTGTGTGTGGCGTATGGCAGAGTGTGCAGAGCTCAGAGAGGCCGTGTGTGCAGCATAAGGTAGTGTGTGTGTGGTATAAGGCAGTGTGTGTGGAGTAAGGCAGTGTGTATGGAGTAAGGCAGTGTGTGTACGGTATAAGGCAGTGTGTGTGGAGTAAGGCAGTGTGTGTACGGTATAAGGCAGTGTGTGTGGAGTAAGGCAGTGTGTGTACGGTATAAGGCAGTGTGTGTGGAGTAAGGCAGTGTGTGTACGGTATAAGGCAGTGTGTGTGGAGTAAGGCAGTGTGTGTACGGTATAAGGCAGTGTGTGTGGAGTAAGGCAGTGTGTGTACGGTATAAGGCAGTGT
>JBBJLS010016511.1:0-15458 GCA_037577275.1 Bryconaethiops microstoma
CGTGTGCGCATGTGTACGCATGCCCAGGAGCAGCATAATCAAAGCTACCTTCTCTCTCATCACCACTTCACTCACTTATGCACACACACGCACACACACACACACACACAGGTATGCAAAAGTGAGTAGCCCTGATTTAATTTTAAGTGCAGATAAGTACACATCCTCCACAGAGAACATTTTTTAATGCACAATTATTGCTCATTTCTGTACTTAACATATTGTATTTGATCAAATGTGACGGCACAATTTATACTTTATAGGTTTTTCCCAATATGTTAGACTCAAATACATAGAAACTCAAATACATAGAAATATGCACTAAAATTGGCAGAGAATACCATATTTAGGTTTTCTGTATAGGATGTGTATTTTCACAGAGAATAACCGGATACACACTAGATGAGCATACAAATACACTTTGTAGTTTACAGTTACAAACTGTAGTTGTTTCTCTGCATCATTTGCTTACCGCTTTTAACAATTAATCAATGATTAAGATGTCCACAAGACCACCAGTAATATTAATTGGGTGGTGGATTATTCTAGGCACAGCAGTAACACTAAAATGGCAGTGTGTGTGTGTGTGTGTGTGTGTGTGTGTGTGTGTGTGTGTGTGTGTGTGTGTGTGTGTGAGTGTGTGTTCTGCACAGAGTGGATCACACACAGCAGTGCAATTTTTAAGAAGCTCACCATTGCTACTGGACTCAGAATAGTTCCCAAAAAAGAAATGTCAGAAATGGCACAATTCAATTCAATTCAGTTAAATTTTATGCAGTGCTTTTTATAACCAGTGTTGTCACAAAGCAGCTTTAGAGAATCCAGGTCTGAGCACCTAGTGAGCAAGCCAAGGGTGACAGAGGCGAGGAAGAATGCCCTAAAGCTGGCGAAGGAAAGCTGGTGGAAGAAACCAAGACTCAAAATGGGAAGCCATCTTCCTCTGGTCGACCAGGTGAGTGAGAAAAAGAGTCTCTGTGGAGATAAATAACAATAGAAGGTCTTTGTGTATAAACATAATCACTGCTGAACAGTTGGTAGACTATAGCTAACAGAGTCTGCATAGTTAAGAGTCAGTAGAGGTAGCTTTTGTTGGAATCTGAGTGAGAAGTAGTTTGAGAGTCTCTAGTCCACAGCAACAAGAACGACAATCTCAGCCGGAGCTTTTGAACAGCAGTTGCCCTTGAATGGGGGAGGAGCATGTAGAGAATTGAAAGCAGCTGCACCAGTCGAGGACATTTGGACAAGGGACCCCAGTGATTGCAGATCTGGAGGTGGTGACCAGGAACCCCGATGGTGATCATTCAGGCTTAACAGATGTACAGTTAGTTTTGCTTAGGTTGACAGTGTCCTTTGTCCAGAAACTGATCACTGATGAGGATGACTAATACAATCTACATTACAAAATACATTAAACTTACTCTCTACAAGGTGGAGCAACAGGTTAGGTGTGTGGACCGTAATAAACAGTAAGTGGACACAGTGTTTTAAAACGCCAGCAACCCTGATGTGTGCGTTCCACACCAGCTCAACACCCACTAACATACCACTGCCATGTCAAGCATCACTGCTGAGCTGAGAATGATCCACCACCCAAATAATACCAGCTTAATGGCGGTCCTGTGTGAGTGACTAATGGTGGCAAACACATGTTGAAGAGAGATAGATATTTAGTGGAACTGATAAAATGAGCAATGAACATAGATGCAAAGTTTTGTATCTCTCCTTTCAGATGCACACTCAGACTCCTCAGACATCTGAGGAAATATTATGTAAAATATGTAAATAACCTATTATATAAAAAGTACAGCATTAGAATGTTTTGTTTTGTTCTTTGTTCTTTTTTGTTTAAAATAAAAGAAACTATCATTATGCATTTCGAATAGCCGTGGTGTCAATGTGCGTGCCCTGCATGCGAGGAGAAGGGGAAACCCCGTGACAAAAGCAACATGTTGATTTCACTGAATACAATAAATCAATATTTCACTTTACTGTATTTGTTTGAATTTATTTTAATTAATGCTATCAAAGTCTGTGTTCATTCAGATTAAGAGTCAGAAATAGACACCTTTATTACTCCTGGAGGAAATTGCTTATGTTACGACTGCACAGTCACACAGAGACACAGAGACAAGAGCAATATAAAATATAAAGTCTAAATAAATCAATTAAAAGAACTACAGAATATACTCAAGATGAAATACACTATCAAACAATCCATAGTTCCAGCTGCTCCCTCCGTGACTATAGCCCTCTTATCCCAATACTGCTTCTAAATGTTCAGTCAATGACTCTATACACATAAACTCATTGGTTGGAACATCTCACTGCATGTTGGTGGTGAAAACTGCATTCAACAGATGGAAATCACATTATTTCCGTGTTCAGGCTTATGTACAACCTGCGTTCACATGAGAAAAGTAACACAGTTGAATATATAATACATACATTTTGAGTTTTTTGTCCACTCATATATGTATAACACAACACATATCTAATTCATGCTATTAAGGCAAATGGGTTCATTGTGATTAACCACACAAAATAATGTGATTAGTCAGAAATAATGATAGCTCTAATGCTAATGTTATATAGCAGTTTCTTTCAACCTGTGGGCTATACTGCTAAGGGAGCCATTGCTAGTTTTTTCACATTTCAGTTTCAGTTTTTGTACTTGAAAATGCAACTATATATAGGCAATATATGTGAAGCTCATTAATTGTTTTAAATACACACTCTCAGAAGTCTCAGACATCGGAAGAAATATTATGTAAAACGGGTAAAGCACCTATTATATAAAAAGCACAGCATTAGAATAAATACAATTAGACAAATAAAAATGTCATTGTAATTTAATCGTGCTACACAATTAGGTTCATACTTTAGTAAATTGAAGACATATTTTATTTCCATGGAATTCAACAATGATTCTTATAAAAAGAGAGATAGATGTTCAGCTTTTGTATTATTTTTATGCTATTTCAGTTCAAAAAGAGACAGTGCCAACAAAATGTACAGGCCACTGTAGCACTGACACAATACAATACATAGCACAAAGGTTTATGTGCATGGGAACTAACAATGAGCAACTACCACTTAGTGTTGTGTGCTGAGAGCCTTTGAAACCAAACAGTATACCAATTTACAACATCACAGTGTGTTTCCAAACCTGTTTAAATGAGCCAGATTTAATCACATTAGATAAGTCTGATAAAAGCATTTGGTTGGTTAGATCTTCTTGTAGGCTGGAAGAGCTTTTGCAGTCAGCTGTGTTGGCCGTGAGTAGCATGAGTTGGGAGCTCTAGTTGTATAGTAATTTTACAGGCAAAAACACAGTACCAGTATAAATTATTACCAATTATAACATTTTTCAAATTTGCCACTCACAGACTATATAATATATGGCGATCTGTAGGTACATTTTCTCCTCAACAAAAAAGGACACAGTTTCAACTGTATTTGCATTGTAGTATGGATATTCAGCATCTTAATAAAAGTGCATTTTCTTGGTCCTGACATTGTAGATTAGCTCTGTTTTTCTCAGGTCTGGACATTTTTGTCCTGAAAACATACAAAAACCAACAAACATACACACACATACAAACACAAACACACACACACACACACACACACACACACACTCGTCACTCTGCTGCCAGCTTCTCTCCTTGGGCAGCATTAATTGGACTGCTGGGAGTTTGCTCCACCATTGTTTTATTATTTATATTAAAGCATAGGGAAGTAAGCACCAGCCCAATCCTGTGTCGTGCATGCCGGGTGCACAGTATGAATATTTGACGTCCCATCTATTATTTATCAGAGGCTGGCTTCATCATTTATCGAGGGGGAAATAATACCGTATACATTTCAATTTCGCCACGGCTGATCTGCATTTTAGCTTCCCCCCGCGGCCTTGTCGCCGACTCAGATAGTTGACATAGAGAGGCTCCTAACAAATCCCACTACGCACACGCACACACACTCACGCACACACACACGTACCAGCGTGAGATTGCTTACATATATATTCCCTTATGAGAGTTTGCGAGAAGTGCTGTGGGCAAGCAACCAATCACCTGCGAGGCTTTGAAAGTAAACAACTCATGTCGGAAATGCAAATATGTTTTTCGACACGAGTGAAATGTGCTAGCTGTCATTAAGCATAAATGCCTGAAGTTTTATTGGTCTAGCAGGAGTGTGCCACACCAGAATAGAAACACACCACCGCGCAAAGTGGTTGAGGTTCACAGCCAGTGCAGAACTTCCAGATGTGAAGGTTCTACTAAATACATAAGAGGATGTGGTTATGTTGAAACTATGTGGAGGAGGAATTTAGAGATTTGACCGGCTTATAGTTACTGTGAATGGCTTAAACGCCATAAGATTGGCTTCAGCCCCTCAAGCAGTTGGTGCTGACAGCAAAAATAAACGCAGCTGAGCAAAATACTGCTGACTGTTGCGCTGTGTATTACCAATGAGGGTTGCATTAATTGCGTCAAGAAGATCGCAAGGTAGCTAGAAGTTACTGAGAAACCATCGTGGGTTATCATTAAATCAGACTGGGCATGGTTCATGGCCAGTCTGATTTTGGCCACAGTGGCCAAATTAGAGACCAGTTTTCAAAGTTATTCTGACAGGCTATCCACGACACCATGTGTGCACACCAGTTTTTATCAATCCAGCAGGAAACAAGGTAAATGCTAACTAGTTACCGAGCAGCTGCCTGCTCTGGACAATGTGACAAGCATGAGAAGTAATTAATGGATTTAAAAAAACAGCAGCAGGCAAACCTTATGCATCACTTTCCGACAGGCATCTTACTTTGTTCTATTGAAGCTGTTTTTGTTGAAGCACTAACTTTGAAATAAGTCCCTGCACATCACATGAAAACTGTGGTTGGTCAGTTGGCATATCAGCAAAATGGCCTCTCCTTGTCAAAGGAGGCCACGATGGACAATTTTAACATAGTCAGGGTCTGGATCCAAGATTGGGTTGTCATCATAAGTGGAACGAGGGTAAAGTGAACTTTGTTCAGGCAAAAAATACACTTATCCATTCATTCAGTTCCGAACATTTTGAAGTCCACTCCAATTCCACATAATGGCATTCCTGATCACAAGGTCAAATTACTGTGATCAAGTGATTAGGCAATAACTGTCACAGGTACCATACAGTTTTCAGACACTTAATAGAGTCCTACGCAATGTCACCATTTCTCAAAAAATGGGTAACACAATATTGGTCCACTGCAGATGCTTTGTAGATGCTCACCTCGTCTTTAATTAACATTCAGCTAAACTGAACAAAATAAAGCGTAACTATAAAAGGAAATTTGCTTATGTCAATGATCCTTATGATTTACTTGTGTGAAAGCTACTTATGTTAAGTGATCCTCTAAACTGTTTTAAGTAGCTTCTAAGATACCTGACTAAGTAAAATGTACTCAAGGATTTAAAACAACTCTATTTTAATGAACTGGAACAATAATTTTTGTGTTATTCCCACACTAAAAGTAAAAGAAGCTATCCTAGTTAATAGGCTCAAGTTAGATCTACACAATTTTTTGTACCATCCAGCTGCTTTAGAATAACGCTCAACTGGTACATGGTAACTCTCACAGCCAACAACACAAAGGCCAGGCAGTTAACCAAGGAGTATAAATAATATGCAGAAGCAAAGAATGTAGGCCAGGGGGAAGATAGCACACAGAAGGCAGGTAAAACAAGTACACTGATCTGGAAAGCGATGGAGCCAGGAGCTCGGAAAGATGGTGAGTTTTACTCAACAACTTCATGTTTGTATTTGTCGTCAGTGACCTATTGCTCCATTCAGATGGTTTTTACAGCCAGGGATGGATTAACAGGGTAAATACAGTAATAAATGTATTAATTTACAATAATAAATATACAGGGCTTTAAGAAGAACAAAATGAAAAACACGAGATGCTCCACAGGGGAAATTCTGGACTGCAGCATCACAAGGCACCAGCCAATCACAGCAAGGAGAAATAAATAATGTTCTCGGATTGGCTACTTTCAAACCTCACGTTTGTGCAGCTGACTGTGACGACAGGGCCTCGTCTGCCACGCTCCCTCATCCTCGTGCTGGTTGTTTATGTTTGGGCGTGGCGCTGAGCAGCGGAGGCTCATTCCGTTCAGGTGTCTGACGAGGGGCGTGCCGGACGAGACCCGGATGTCACAAAAGCAAAAAAAAATGCGGAGAATATTTCTGGAATAAATGCGCAAATTGCCATGCATGTCTGGGGGTTTCCGCGAACAATTATTAGTTCAGTTCTCTGAAAAAATCCGTGATAGACTGAAGCCGTGGTTGCCACGTATAAGTTGGGGATTACTGTATTAGTGGCTCATATTTGTGCTTAATGCAAGTATTTTTCGACAGACAAGTAATGACCTGGAGGCAGATCACAGGCCTTTTTAGGCCCTGTTTTTACTGGAGATGTTCAGGCTTTGTAGCCCTTGAATGGTATTTTACATGGCTGTATGCATGGACATGTGCCATGAAAGTCCCATTAACCCTTACAACATGAGCAGCACGGATCCACATGGCACAACCAATGGAAAATTTGCAGAACAACTCCTCATATGGAAGTTCCCCCAGTTTGTGTTGATGCTCAGGGTGTCAGACATCATGCTGAGCTTTGTTTAGTGTCCTTGTGTCACATAGAACCAAGATTATTGTAATTTTAAAAAATGTGCTCTGAGTCTGCTGAGCAAAAGCATAGCAGACAGCAAGCGAGTAGGACAGCAAAAAACCATTTTAAGACTTTTTTGGTTAAAATCATTCATTCATTCATTCATTTTCTGTAACCGCTTAATCCTTACTAGGGTCACACGTACCCGGAGCCTATCCTGCGGCCAACGGGCGCCATGCAGGGACTGAGTGGGGCGCCAGGCCACCACATGGTGCACACACACACCAATAGCTCAAACACTCAGACTTATGGTGAATTTAGAATCCCCAGTTCACCTGATGTGCATGTCTTTGGACTGTGGGAGAAACGGAGACCCTGGAGGAAACCCACACCACTACGAGGAGAACATGCAAACTCCTTGTTGAAATCAGATGTTTCTAATATGCTCTGAGTCTTAAGGGTTACAAAAACCATCACTTGTCTCAAATTTTATGGCAGTGGAATTATACAGAATTATTTGCTTTCTTCTTATAAAAATGAATCCTTACATTGATTTTGTAGGAATTGTGCTCGGCTGCATGCAAGTAAAATGCTGCATTAATATGGCTGGAAATTCTACTCAGCACACACCCAGTGTGTCTTCCCATGCAAGCGTGTCTTTATAAGTGTGTGTGAGGTTGCAGTAGATTTTGAAAGATTTAGAATGCTTAGTGATGCAATGGAGGGTGTCCTGTGTGGGCCTGTCTATTGCTATAGCAGTTTTGAGAAATTGGTCAGAAACTGGTATGCATAGAATGTATTCACACTGCAATCAAAACTTGGCAAAGGTTTGGTAAAGTGACTGTTAGCTGGTTCATAGTCAAGGGCCTGTTTACACTTGCTTTTAAAAGGTTTACTGGGCAATTGGATCAGAGGAAAGTGTTAAATACAAGTGTAAATAACCACCAAGGTGCACTGTGATCCGATCACTCAAACCACTTGCCAAGGTAGTCTTGGTCGCATGTGACCACATATCTTTTGTAGTGTACATACTAACACGTCCTGATGTGTCCCTGACAAGGACGTCACAGGAAAATACATAACAGCACTCCAACACTCAAAAAAAGGGAGAGGAGCACTGTAACCCTCTGTCAACTTGGTATAAAAAGTTTGAAACGATGTTCTAATAATAAAGATATCTTGCAGATTAAGTATGTGCCCATGAGGGTGGTGGTGACCTAGTGGGTAGGATACGGTTTGAATCCGACCTTCAGCAGACCATCACTGGGTCCCTGAGCAAGACCCTTAACCCCAAGTTGCTACAGGGAAACAACAGTTGCCAGTTAGGGAATGAAAGTTGCTTTGGATAAAAGCGTCTGCTAAATGCCATAAATGTAAGAAATATATAAATAATAACTGAATAGTAGTTAAAGGCTGCGTAATGACCCAAAGATGGCAAGAGACAGATGTGCTGATTGGACTTTTGCTTAGGAGGAACCAGCAAAAGCTATAAGCCTTAGCCCTCACCTGCTATCCCTGTCCTTGCCTGTTTCAAGTTAAATGAAATGTTGTTATTGGCACAGCAATTTAAGGTGGACTGGTAAGCATGAAGGAGAATCTGTGGAACAAGAAGCCAATTCAAGCCTCGTTTAACTAGAAATTGGAGGCACATATTATCATTCAAGACTGCTGCAATGCTGTAGCCAAAATCTGATTTGCTAGGGGAGTTCCTATAGTGTTTCACATATATCCGTATAGCTATAATTACACCTATTACTAAATCCAGTGAAAACAGGCTACTCTGCATGTTTACAGTCAGGTCCGGTTCCTGCTATAGCTGATGTAACCATATTGCTTTGGTAGATCTGACTTAATCTACACCAAATTTAGTCCAACCCAACTCGAATCAGAAAGAACATTAGAAAATGTCTCTTTAAAAAAACTCTCACCAACATTTTTTACCTTTTCACAGAAGATTAATCCTAAATTACAGATAACAGTTAGAAGATAATTATAAAAATGTGTAGACAGGAGTTCTAAGAAGGTTTCAGTGGCTGAGAAACATGTCTACACTTTACGACTTTATCAACACTTGGCATCAGACCGTTTATGTTTCTAGGCAGAGAGGTGCTAGATGATGTCCAAACAGTCAATGTATGCTTTTTGGCCAAATCATTCTGTTTCTGTTTTGGCGAGGATGCTAAGCAACTAGCAACATGCCAGCAACATGAACTCAGTGTTTCTCCACTGCAGGCATAAAAGTCCTGTGTTTACGAAGGCCTTAGTCAAACTTGGCCGTGTCCCCACACTATTAGCACTACAGAGGCCCATAGTCTAAGACCAAGGCCAAATATTTATCTTCATCATCAATTTGTCTAACTAACTAACCTGTATTTATGGCTTTTTCTTCATGTCCAATTTGGGCTAGAGAAGGTCATCACGGTTTATACAGAGCAACATTCAGCACAATACCTCCTCCAACAAGTTACAGGCCACCAGAAAGGTGTTATTATGAAAAGAGGTGAAAACAACTAATATTGGTCAATTTACTTACTCCAACTTTTTTGTTTACATTTAGTGGATAAATACTTGAATACAGTTTTAAGATATAGTCATTTTTTTTTCTTTTTCTTGTTTTCTGTACATCTGCAAATGACATGACGCAAATGAAAGGCTAGCATATTTTTACCCATGTACATTTTTATTACTACAGAACTCTTGTTTGTGCTGAATCATGAAGGAATATTTTCAGGGCAATTTTAATTATAAAGACATATTCTCACCAAAACCCACACTATAAGAACAAATGCTCTTACTTGAATGAAGACCAAAGAGCATAAGACTACAGCTTATCATGGAAACTTCCTTTAGCCCCACCCACACCAGCTTCATACACAGACTCACTGTATCCAGTACAATATGAAGGTTGTACCCATGTGACCTTACATTTACATCACTTGGCAAAAGCTTTAATCCAAAGCAATATATAAATGTATATTTTTTGCACATCACAAATGTAGTGTTAGGAGTCTTGCCCAGGGACTCTTATTGGTGCAGTGTTTTGAGTTGCCCAGGGTAGGAGACAAACCCTACACTCCAGCTTAAAAGGTAGTGATGTTATCCACTACACTAACCAACCACACATAAAGAACACTTCATGATTTTGCATGTCATCCTTGTGCAGGGGCCATGCTAATTTTCTCTGTATCATTCCAGTTTTAGGATATGTGCTGACATACGTAACCTCAAGGAGTATGTCTGAGTTCTACTGGCTTTATACCAGACATAATTTATATAGAACAAGTGAATGCATGCACTCTTGTACTTAATATGAACTTACAGAATGAAACTTGAATGCAGGCATTTGTTTATAGCTACTTTCTGCATTATTTAAAACGTCTAAAGGTATACCCCAACAAAATATATCTCTATCCGCTGCTAAGAGTTCAGCCAATTACTACAGAACATTACAGAATTATGTAATTACAATAATATGAACAGATTTCTCCGTAGTTAATTAAATTAAACTTATAATTACTTACAGAAAATATGATCATTTGGAACACATTCTAATGGAAGTTCATGGGAAGCTGCTAGGTTTGTTGTATAAAAGTGTTCGTAAAAATGAGCAGAAAGCTCTGAGTCAGGAATATTGCCAAGTATTTCAAGTCCAACAGCCAGTTGTTGGCCAATATTATAAGTGTATACACTGTAAATTACTTGTTGTGTCCTATGTAAAATGGTGTCATGTTTATTTTCTGTGCTACCAGCTGTCTGGTACAGATGTGACAGATAAGGATTGACACACTCGAATATTGCCACAGTGTTCAATGTAGTCGACAAGTAATAGAAGCTTATAGTCGTGAGTGCGTCAAACAAATGTACTGCAGGTCTGAATCATCACACACTTACCTCAAGCCATAACCTCAACAGGACAATGGATGACAAACTGTTTTCTAATAAAGTGGACATTTGGAGTTCAGACCTTTGGAGTATGTGGAAAATAATGTAAATTTCTGGCTATAAGAAGTAAAGTGAGGACTGAAACATAACACTATGATGTAGATGGGATGTTGAGAGCTCAATTAGGTTTCGTATATCTCTAAACACACACACACACACACACACACACACACACACACACACACACACAGCCTAGGCTGGATTGAATAACCCTTGACCATTCATCCTCCCCCTCCCACCCCCAGTTTTTTTAAGAGAGAGAGAGAAAGAGTGAAAAAGAGAGAGAGCTCAAACCAACAGAGGTAGAAGAGAGGTAGTGTGCATGTAAGGGCTGGTAAGAATTTGGGGGAGAAGAAAAAAGCCCCCTTTATTTCAGAATTCTGTGTTTCTTTAGCATAGACTGTGGTGTTTGCGTTGGCACAGAACGATAAGTAAGCATTACAGCAGGGCCCAGGAGAAGGTGAGGAAAAAGCACCAGTGGCTTCAGGGCTCTGGAACCTCTACCTTATGTTACATTTTGTGTGTGTGTGTGTGTGTGTGTGTGTGTGTGTGTGTGTATGAAAAAAAGGAAGGAAAAGAGAAATAGCTTTGGTCATTTGATTGGTCGAGTAAAATAAGCTAAGCTAACTCTGGTAATCACTCTTCTGTTGCAGGGCAGTTAGCACATACACTCCTTCTTACCCATATTAAGTGATTGGAAATCACATCCCTTTTGGAGCAATGCCAGGTTTGGTTCGTTCCCTTACAACCCTTTTAATTGGTGGTTCTTTATAGAACCTTTTTGCCAATGAGTTGCGTGAGTCTGGAGAACCGTTTTAAAGTGTAAAAAAAGCCGCATAAGGTTCTATACCAGTTACTTCTTAAAACCGTACATCCAAGAGCCATTTATGACCCATAGTTTTGAATGCATATTGAAAGATTCAGAGAGTGTTTTAGCAGGTTAAGCAATGTAATACATGTTTCTCAGTGCAGCTACAGCTAGGGATTCATATTTTGTAGGCAATATTTAATTGCAATTTTTCTGAAGAATGAACAATTTCTCCAGCACATCCATTTTATTCAGACTTGTCAGTTCATGAACTGTTATAAGATTAAATTTCTCCATTTCATACGCTGGTATCCTACATTTTTTTACATTTCAACATTTCGTCAGAAGCCCAGAGACCTTAAGTTCACGTGGTAGCCTGTCCCAAAAAATGTTATTATAGTAATTAACAGTCCGTTAACAGTCCCTAACATGTCATCAGAAAGAATGTAGCAATCACCCTTAAAAGCTTCTCATTTCTTCATAAAAGCTACCCAACCCGAATACCACAAAATAACTTTGTTACTGCCTACATGTTTATGTAGAAGTCATTGTTGATATCAAGTGTACAGAGAATGCGGTTTAAATACGTTATGTTCTTTCTGAAATTTGACTCAGCAAAATTTAAGGGTTATCACAGTAACTCACATAGCCTTAGCCAGACATCTGGAATTAATCAAGAAAAAGAAGAAAGGTGGGAAGGATAAGGATGACCTAAGGTAGCTTTCCACCTTTGTGTATTTTGCCAGAGAACTCACAAGCCGCTCGCTGGCTTGAAGAACCATTGGCCCTGGATTTAGAACTTGGACACAGGTGGTGTTGTTGGCCAGCCCTTCAGAACGCTTTGTGCAGGTTTTGTTATGGAATGTCTGAAGCAGACCGGGGCCAGACTGGTGTGAGATATGTTTTTACACAGGAGTGAAAAACATAGCTTTGCTCCATTTCAACATAAGAGCTTGAGAAATAGCTGGAAAGCTTTCACCTTTACGTCTCGTTTTGCTTCTTAATGGACAAAATATTGTTCATTTGCAGAGGCAAGTTCAGAAAAGTTCAGATGTCCAAAAACTTAATGTATTTCAAGGTATTGGACTGACCGAAGAACTGAAGGCCCTAAAGACTGCAAACAATTTAAATTTGTCTAGGAAACATATAGAAAGTCATGCATCTTTAATTACAGCATGGAAGGCATGCTTTATTCCAACCATTCCATCTTAACTCTAAAGAAACAGTCCTACCACATGTTTATAGAAGGGTACACTTGAAAGATTCTCTAGGCCTAGCTCTCGCTAGCCACAGAATCAACCAATTCAAGCTAACCACTATGAAACACCTCCAAACCACCAAAGAAGACCAAGAAATGACATTAAATTTGCTTTCCAAGTGCCCAAAAAGTTCCCTTTCAATTTAAGTACACAGAGTATTCATGTGTTTAAAAAGAGACTTCAAACCACAGAGAGTGAAGAACAATTATTCACTCAGAAAGTTCACAGGAAAGTTTTACC
Source organism: Bryconaethiops microstoma (assembly GCA_037577275.1). NCBI lineage: Eukaryota > Metazoa > Chordata > Actinopteri > Characiformes > Alestidae > Bryconaethiops > Bryconaethiops microstoma. Next base: position 12,899 of record JBBJLS010016511.1, read on the forward strand.
GTTTGTTTTTGTTGTTTATCAAATTATCACTGCTACAATAATGCTTGTTGATGCTGATGGCATGATGGAACTTCCAGTTTTATTTTAGCACCAAGTAAGTGGTGGTGTATAGTCATGGTGTAAAGTAAACCCCCGCTGATTCGCGGTTCAGAGTTAGGCAGAGTTGTTTACACTATAAAATTTGCGTTTTGTCACTAATGTCGGGGGTCTACTGTATATGAAATGTGTACTAGCCTAAACACAAAGTTACCAAAATTAATTAATTCATTCATTCATTCGGGAAACAAGAAAACAAAAGTGTTTTTTGAAGAATCACTCTTTCAAAATATTCACATTTTGTTGCTTTGAAGCCTGAAATGAAGACACAAGTACACAAAAAAATCCAGCTTTAGTCTTCTCATCATGTCTTACAGTTGAATGTTATAAGCAGCACTGAATAAATACAGCTGGAATTTGTACATTTCATTTTTGTGTCTTTCATTTATTACTGCAAAGTAATAAAACGTGAATATCTTCTTAGCTTATTTGCCAAGCTGAGGGCTGAATATGTTCCAGAAATGATTAACTTATAGAAGAGCTTTTTGGGGTCTTTTGGAAAAGTATCACTGCTATATAGTTCCATGGAGTCTCAAAGTAAATATGACATATTTGTCCATTGTTTGGGCAAAAGAAAGTGAAGTAATATGGTACTGACAAAAATAAAATGGTGATAATGTGTATTATGCTGTCACTTTTTTATTTAAATTTTATTTAGTTTTTTTGTTCATTTGTAACTTTTTTTTTATCAATCATGTATTTATGCTTGTTTTTTAAAGTCATTTCCAAAAAAGAGACTTTGATGAGTCTATTTTTGAATTCATCTTGTAAAATACTGTTTTGGGACCTATTAGGGACTATTAGGACACTTGGAAAACATTTAATGTCATTTAAAATACAATGTTTTTTATGCTATTGGAAAACATTTCAAAGGAAGTAGGTCTATAGATTATAGACTCAAACAACCAGACAGCTACATCTTTACAGTTTTTTTATAGATCTTTCCATCTCTTAAGAGGTTTCACAATGAGCTATTGTGAAATATCTGATCTGTTACATTTTTTAGGTAACTGCTATAAGCAGTTTTCAACTGGCTTCATGGGCTGCACTTCATGTCATTTTCTTAATAAAGACCAATAATGTAATTATTCAATAAAATGTAATGACATTAATTAGTGCAAAAGACGTGATCATCCAGACTAAATCTTTTATCTTAGATGTTTTAAAATATTACGCACAAGAATTGACTTTTACATTGACCCTCATTTAAAAAGAAGGGACAGGCTGCGGCTGTAGCTCTCGACTCCTCCAGCTCTCAGAGCAGATAAAAGAGGCTTTGTTGTGCATGGGACAAGCTCCTACCGCTGGAATAAAGGAAACCAGCCATTTTGGTTTCATGGTTACTTTTCGCAGGCTGGCGGGTTTAACAGTCGGTTTCTGGCCTCAAAGGTTGAATCTTTTGGCCTGCCTCAGCCACATCTGGGCCTGGTAGGGGTCATCCGCTGACCTCTATGCCACCGCTCAGTGGGATCTGGCATTAATTGTGTGTGTGCAGATGTGGGTGTGGGTGTATGTTCTTTGAAGGATGTGCAAGCAGCCTCACACAAGCCAACATAGACATTTACCATTGACATGCAACTAAGTCGAGCTGTTTAAAAACAAATTACGCTCTAGACCAAGATTTGGAACTCCCCTACATATCTGTTCCTATGGAAGTAATCCCCACCAGAAAGGGCTAACAAGGCTAAAAATGATCGAAAAGCTAGGAGTACCAGTTGGGAACGAGCCAGGACCTTTGGACAATGCTAGCTGTCCTTTTCTAGCCCATGTTTTGCTTTGTTAGCATTTTCCTTTTAAAAAAAAACCCTTTATTGCTAAGTGTAACCGTCGTGCATGTCTGAACCATGTGCTAATTATGGACCAATGAATTATACTGTAAATTATATTCATTATAATACAGCACTACACAGGGTTGGGGAATTGATGCCCCCTGTCATGGAAATATATAATTATGAGTAGTCTGCAGCATAACATTTTTGTCTGTTGTCATAATAGGACTGCTCAAGTGTCTCTGGCATCTGGGTAACCAATCCATTCTTGCACACAGAGGATACCACACACTGGATGTTCTTCATCCAATGCATTCAGTTGCTTGGGATCAAGGTACTGCCAACTTTTGGCACTGGCACATGTCGCTGCTCAAAGACTTTCGGCAATGTTCAGTTTCCCCATTGCAACAAAATAGACAGTAGATTACGTGTGGACTAAAATGTAAAAATACATCATACATAAATGCAAAATATTTTTTAAATATTTTGATGGCATGATGCCTTTTCTGTTCAGCTTAATTAACTTGTTTGCTCCTCATCAACCGATCAAAAACCTGTATGTACAATACTGTGCAAAAGTCTTAGGTACCTGGGAAAATTATACTTAAAACCTGTTTCCTACTGGACAGTAGTGTTAAGTTAGTGTTGAAACATTAATATTACAATAAATACAATTAACATTATTACAGTAAAGA
>JBBJLS010016520.1:0-15457 GCA_037577275.1 Bryconaethiops microstoma
GTGTGTGTGTGTGTGTGTGTGTGTGTGTGTGTGTGTGTGTGTGTGTGTGTGTGTGTGTGCGCGTGTGTATGTGTGTGTGTGTGTGTGTGTGTGTGTCTGTGTGTATCTATGTGAGTTTGTGTTTGTGTCTGTTTGTGTGTATGTGGGTTTGTGTGTCTGTGTGTATGTATGTATGTATGTGAGTTTGTGTGTGTATGTGTGTGTGTTTGTGTGAATCTCACTCCTGCAGTTCGGATTGTTTTCTGTCCCCCATTGCAGACGGGTTTACATTCTGAAGGTTCTGGACATTCTGGGTGTTCTGGATGTTCTGGATTTGTGTGTCCGGCCGGTCCGGAGCGATTGAATGCCGGAAAAAAACCTCTTTAGCAAATAAGGGCACCACCTAAACAACCCGGGAGAGAAAGACAGACACATTAAAAAGAAAGGTAGAAAGAAAGAGGAAAGAGTGTGAGAGCAGGAGAGAAATAAAGGATGCAAAGAAAGAAGGGATATTGAAAGATGATGGGAAAAGAAATGGTTAGAGAAAAGAGGAGAGAGAGACGAAAGAGAGGGAGAATCCATCGTTGCAGTTCATGTCGGTAACTCTGAATTTTGGCTCCCACTACTGGTCACATGCATTAAACACTTGCATTCTGTGTTAGTCATAATAAAAGCTATAATAATTCTTATTGTTTTAATAAATGAATCCAATTACGAAAAAATATTTAAATATATCAATAATATCTTATTACTAGTAGTGTGACAAACCCTTCCAAATTAATGGGCCCATTTCCAGCATTTCTCAGGTTTTCCCAGAAGATTTTAGCAAATACCTAAACAACTTTTCTTCTTTGGTGGATATCAAAAATAATGTCAATATTATTGTCAACATTATTGAAATTTGAACATTAAGGCCGATATATGTAAATAAGCTCTGCTCTTATTAGCTTCCCTGTTTTGGATGTCTCATTTCAAATCTGTAACACTGTTTACGGACTATAAAACGATTAAAAATTTGTTGGGTTCTTTTCACGATATGAGCCCTTTAATGCACGTATGCAGGGCTGAGCTTATCAGGTTCTTAAAAAAGTGTGTCTTTTCCATGATACAGGCCGTTTAATTTAGGTGGAACCTAAACACAGTGGTGGATTATGTTTCTCTTGGTGGAGAGCCAGTAGGACTACACTATGTGTTAATTACAGTTATCATTATAATGATATTGATCTCTGCAATACTGATATCACAAAAGGCTACAATATGCAAATGAGATTCCAGGTGAGTTACTTGGTGTTCTGATGAATTGAGGTCTTCATGTAATCCAACAATAGTCCCGTTAACAGTGTTTTTGTCAACATGAATCGGTGCATGAATGGGCAGGGCTTTTGCGACATGGACTGAATGGATGGTGGGGAGTAAATGTACCATTTGACACAATATTTACAGCCTTAAAGGCCTTTTAATTCCAGGAAAATGTAGCAGTAAAATTGTAAACCTGATATTCTGCCCTTATTGTGCAGCTCTAGGAGGATCTTCTTTTGCAATGATGAAACAGCTAAAGTTTGATCATGGCCCTCCGATGTGAACCCCCTCCAGAAACTCACACCTCTGTGTTTCAGACACAAACACACACACACACACACCTGACTCAGCTCATGGAGGGTTTGATAATAAGCTGCTGAGGTGAAGCAGGTGTGTGAGATGTAGGGAAAGCACAGAAAAATGTGTAAAGTTTTGAGTTCTCCAGGGCTGGGAGTGACTTTCACAGGTACTGTGTGTGTGTGTGTGTGTGTGTGTGTGTGTGTGTGTGTGTGTGTGTGTGTGTGTGTGTGTGTGTGTGTGTGTGTATGCACGCGCTTGTATGTGTGTGTGTTGGGGGCGAAGGAATGCATGTTATTGCCTCCTGGTGGACAGAAAAGCAAAAGCAGCTGGAAGCATCATAGCAACCACCTACAATACCTAACAATGGTCTGAGGTACCATAATGATGAATTGCCCTACACTGGCTATGCTGTGGGTAGGTAGCTATGGTATCTCAGTCCAGTGTTAGGTGTTACAGGTGGTTGGTATGGTGTTGCTAGGAAGTTGTTATGGAATTTTAGCTGGTTATCCCTAGTGCTTATTTCTTAGTGTTTGCTATGGCATCTTATCTGTCTGCTATATTTCAGGTCAATGTGGGGTTCAGAGAAGCTACATTGTGGATATGGGACTGCAGGTAGCCACTCTGATGCTTCAGGCGGTTGCTAGGGTAAAGGTCATTTTAGATGCACAGTTGCTACGGTACCTCAGAAGGTTGTTAGGTGTTCCAGGTGGTTGCTATAGTGTTGGAGGGTACTTTTTATGGTATTTTAGGTCTTTGCTAAGATATCCAATTATCCTATGGGATTATTTCGTCGTTTTTACTGTGGTATCTCAGGTGGCGGTCTCTTATGTGTTGGCAAGGATATTCCAGGTTGTTGCTAAATGGTTGATATGAAATTTCTAACAAATAGCTATTTGGGATTTAGGCATGTATGCACAATTCCATTCTGAACAAATAAGTGCATTATTGTGTAGAAGCCAGAATTTTTTTTTTTCTTACTTTCAGAGGGAACAGTGAGTCATACAGTTCCAAACTACAGAGGAACATGTCTTGAATGACAGACTTCATTTTGAGCAAGAAGTATATAAAAATTTTAAACGGCAACGGTGGTCCTTCATCTTCACTGGTAAAGATTGATTGAGCTGTGAGCACCGACCTGTGCTGTTATGAGTTTCCTGCTCTTTGGGTGACTGGCATCAGGAAACTCTTCTCCGAAGCACAGATCTATTTCATAGCGAGGTATCGGTGTTCCACTGTGCATGTGGAGATACAGTTCTGCAGAAGAGAGGGGGGAGAGCGAAGAGTTAATATAGCACTGCATGGCTGAAGATAGTGGGTTTGGTGTGTTTAATGTTGTTTTGGTGTTATTATAATTAATACTGTATTTGGTTGTTTCAGTAGATGCTGGTATTCCTGGGGTTTGCAAGGAGGATGCTAGTTAACTTCTATAGTATTCTGGGTGGTTGCTACGTTGTTGCTGCGTTACCGCAGCTGATTGCTCAGTTTATGGTAGGTAGTTGCTATTGTACCTCAGACTGTTGTTAAATGTTGCATGTGGTTGTCATGGTGTTGGTAAGCAACTGTTGAGGTATTTTAGGTGGTTGCAGTATTTAAGTGGTATTTCAGGTAGGCACTATTATATTGAACTTCAGGCAGTTGCTAGGGCATTGCTAGGTGGTCATTATGTGGTTGAAAACTTGTTATAAGAGTATTGCAAGGTGGTTGCAGTTGTATTGTTGGTGATTGGTAGGGTGTTGCCACACAGTTCAGATGTTATTATAAGAGGTTGCTAGCGTTTTACTATGTGATGGAGTGTTATTAGGTGTTTAATGGTTTACTGTCTCTGGCGGTTTATAGGCTGTTGATAGGGAGTTAATATGGTGCATCATGAGGTTTTAGGGTTGCTAGATGATTGTTATGGTATACTAGATATGTTTGATTGCATATTTACTTTTCTCCAATGAAAATTGTAATCTTCCACTAAGCAACCAAGGTGGTAGCAAGAGGTTAATTTTAGCATGTGCTTCCTGCAATATTTCATATTAACCTAAGCCCCTAACCTGCCTGTCTTACACCTCCAAAGTCTTGTTGTCTTTCTTTAGTGAGTGTATGTTGAGATCTCCTAGCCTAATCTTTTTTTTTTCTAAAGGTAATAATATGTGCCACTGGAATAAAATTGCTGCCATGTAAGAAAGTAGACTTTTATATGTTTGCTGTATGGACATTTCTTCTCCAAACCTGGGCAGAACCTCTGAAATAAAAAATTGTAAAGGAGGTAAAATATGAGTATACACTACCAGTCAAATGTTTTTCCACACTGCTGGTCTTTACCCCTTATCCATTTAATTCATAAACAGAAGATTCTTGGAAAGTTGTTGAGGGAGCAACTATAAATTAAAATATGTCAAAAAAACCAAGTTTCCATTTATCTGTAACAGTTACTATCTGACATCTTACTAAGTGGTTGTATGGTGATGCAGAGTTCTAGACTGTTCTTTAAATTTAAATGCAATATTTAACTGTTTCATCACTTAATAACTCAATAAATATATAACACTTGTCTGGTGATCCACATTAAAAGTATAATTATATAATGCTTTTTATAAGTAGTGAATAAAAATATGACATTTTCTGGTGAACATACTTTAAATTTGTTAGCAAAAAAATACTGTGTGTTTTAGTAAATATTATATGAGTAACATCCAAATGTAGAAAATCTCAGTGTGTGCAAAAACATCTGACTGGTAGTGTACATGCAAAGCTTCTGTGTCATTGGTCAAGTAGTCAGGACTTCAGCGTCACTGGTCAGTATCACAAACGTATGGATAGTTCAGAGTCAAACTGCATAAAATCAGCAGAAGATAGATCGCCCATCCTCACCTTGCAGGAACATCTGGTTGTCCAGTAACTTGCATGTTCGTTCCCTCTCGAGCTTGTTGGGTTTTACTTTGTTTTCAGCCAAAGGGCCATCCCAGTACACCCTGCCCTGGCAAAAACGTTTGATAAAAACTCCATCAGGAGCCACCCACACCAGCACGCCTTTCTCCAGGTGAGGTAGGAGTCGACTCATGGCTTCCACAATGCCAGGGGCAAAGGACAGCATGTCCAGTGGTGGGAAGAAGACCCTCTGAGCAGCACACGGCCCATAAATCCTCTCGCTCCCCACTGGGGCCAAACCATGCAGGATGAAGCAGCCCTCTGGAGAACTGCTGACGAGTTTCTGCACCAGCCGGCCATGGTAAAACAAACACACCTGCAGTCTGAAGTCTGTACACACACACACACACACACACACACACACACACACACACACACACATCCAATAGTGAAATCTAACAACAATGACTTAAATCCAATTGACACAACTTTCCCTCTTTGTACAAACACATGGCACTTTTCCACTGGCACAAGGAAGTCGACAAAATATAAGCACTACTGTCTGTTTAGGCTGAAGATACATTTTAGTGGGAGTTTTCTATGATTCTAACATTTTCTTTAACGCTGTGAAAAACACGAAGGTGAACCAGGACATCGTTAACAAGTTAGCTGGGTTAGGATTTCTTCGCATTGCTAAAGAATGCAGAGAAAAAATTAAAAACTCAAGACTATAAAAATAACAAAATAACGAAAGTGGCATTATTAAGACCTCATACTCATAATGTTTTAGTGTTGTCAGTATGCCAGTAATATAACAGTGGAACAGGGCATTAGGGCATTCAGAGCAGCATTAAAATAGTTACAGTGGCACTGAGGCAGCCAGACTTACATGAGTGGTGTAAAGTGGCATTAGGGCAGACAGAGTAGCATCAAAATTGTTCAGCACAGTGGCACTGAGACAATCAGAGTTATAGTACTGTACAAAAGTCTTTATCCCAAAGATCCAAAATTTCTTGTATTTATTGATGTAGTCTTGTGGATCAGTTCTCAAGGCTTCCTGAAAGACTTTCAAACACTCTCATTTTCAGTCCAGTCCCTGAACCTGACCAATGTCAGAGGAATATTTTTGTTTGTTAAGCCACACAGTGACCTATGAATGAATCATTCAAGCAGAACAAAGCACTTCAGGCCTGAACCAGTGAACAAGTGCAGATGAATCCAGATCAGGACAATGATTAGAATACTTGTGGTGCTGAATGCTGAGTGGTTGGAACACCTTTATCTAGCTACCTTGTATATTTAGGCTCTTTGTCACTGTAAAACATTTGTTCCCATTTCTTTAATTTAATCTACTTAATATGCCAAAAATAAGACAAACAGAAAATAGTATTTCTGCACCAACAAGGTGATTCAAAGCAAAATAGAAAGAAATGAGGGGCTTGAGAGTTTGCACAGTACTGCACATAAGAGCATCAAGGAAAGAGAGGGCAACAGAGGCATTTCTGAGTTTATACACACCCTAAATACAACTTATTTTTCTGTGTTTGATTAGATTACTCACCTGAGATGGAGGCTTGAAGTGGCATCACAGAGAAAACAGGGGGAGTAGAGTTTTCATAGCGAGCAGCTCCATTACTGCAGTGAAGATCCAATCTCCCTTCTGCATGTTTTGCTGCACAGACTAAGCACACACACTTCTGTATAATGCACACATCACTCACAGTTACACACTAATTCTGAATGAATGAATGAATGAACGAACTACTAAATGCACGAATTAAAGAAATAGAGAGAGAGTGCTTCTCTGTGTGCTCCAGGATAAAGAAAGAAAGAAGGAAAGAGAGCGAGAAAGAAAGACAACATTAATATGCACAAGAAAGACTGGCTCTTTGGAAGCAAAATCTGAAGAAATGAAGTGTGGCTCAAGACACAGTACTGTACATCAATAATTAACAACACTTGTTTTAGAGATGAGACTAAGAAAGTGACTGACCGTTTGAAACTCCATTGTTTTTTGGTTCAGCTTTTATGGTGTCCTGCAGTGAAGAGAAACGTAAACATTTCATGATATAATGTATTATCTCACCTCTTAACTTACTTTCACTATCAAACATCAACACACAAAATAATAATACACGCTAAACACAGCTTCTTTTCAGCTCAGGCTGTGCTGTTCTAGTCTGTCCACTAGGTGAAGGCAAACACCCTCTGAATCACACTTTCAGTTTCAAATTCATTTGAGGGGATTTCCAGCTTCTATTACCTACCTGAAGTGTGTTGGGTTCTTTCAGAGCCCTGCTCATCTGACTGTTCTGCACCATCACTGCACCTGCAGGGACATCTGAGAGAGGGAGAGAATGAGAGAGAGAGTGGAAGAGAAAGAAAGAATGAAAGAGACCCATTGTTGGAAATGAGAAAAAAAGAAGGAAACGAGCAAAAAATCAAACAAGAGAACCATAAATGAAAGAAAGAAGAAAGGAAAAGAAATAAAGACCCATAAAAGAAAAAAAGACCCATAAATAAAAATGTAAAAAAGGAAGAAACAAAGAGACAAGACCCATAAATTAAAACAAGAAAGAAAGAAAGAAAGTTAGAGAGGGGTTCTGTATTACCTGTGGGTTTTTCTGTGTCCTCCAGGATACGATAGACTTTATATGGCTCTGAAATGTCCAGCTGGCTCCGCTCTGAAACCTCCTGGAAGTCTGTGCTCTTGTTGAGGGCACAGCGGAGTCGAGTTTTCCAGGCGGATGGATCCGCTTTATCCCTGCCCTCCCGATACTTTCCCTTATAAACAGCCCAGGCCTGAAGCAGAGATCACACACATATCAAAACACACACGGAAAACAGAAATCGAGAAAACTACAGTTAAACATCCAGAAAACAGACAATCAAAAAAGAAGCTAACAAGTGGCATCAGACCTTTCAGTGTGGCATTCGGGTCTTATAACCTACATTAGAGCAGAATGACATTAAAGCACTAAGAAAAAGCTTAGAATCAGTCAGTTAGAAACTTTGTTAGTTTTAATTCTATAGTATTTAGCAACCAGAGTGGCATTAGATCAGCAAGACATGTATATTAGCAATCAAGAGGGCAAGGGCAGAGGTATTTGGGGGAGTCAGAAAGGCGTGTAAGCAGTTATAGTGGCATTTGGCAGCTCAGAGGAGCATAAGAATAGAGTGTTAGCATAAGAGTGGCATCTGAGTAGCATTAGAGACAATCAGAGTATCAGTGAAAAGCTTAGCTATTTTTAATTTAGTGGCATGAAGGCAGCAAGTCTTTATGGCGTTTGAGTGTTCATAGTGGCATTAGCCAGTTCAGTGGAGCAGTAGAACAGGGTGTTAGCATTACATCAGAGTTGTATTTGGCTGTCTGAGTGACATCAAATTGGCCAGAGTGTCAGCATAACATTAGCTGTATCAAAGCTGAACCTGGGTGTCATGGTGCAATTAGACAAATCACGTCATCATCACAGTGAAAAATGGGGCATCAGGGCAATCAGAGTTGTATCAGAGTGGCTTTGGGGAAGTGAGCCTGGTATTAGAGTGGGCGAAAGTGGCATAAAAGTGTGGCAGTGAGATTGACATTGGGGTGGTGCATGTTGCATTAGCACAGTGAGAATGGCATTAGTACAGTAAATATGGCATTAGGGCAGCAAGAGTTGCATTAGTATCTTTAGCATTAGTACAGTGAGTATGACATTAGTACAGTGAATAAGGCACTAGTACAGTGAGTATGACATTAGTACAGTGAATAAGGCATTAGTACAGTGAGTATGACATTAGTACAGTGAATCAGGCATTAGTACAGTGAGTATGACATTAGTACAGTGAATAAGGCATTGGTACAGTGGGTAATGCATTAGTGCAGTGAGTATAGCACTAGTGCATTGAATAAGGCATTATTGAAGAATTATATAGAGTAAATATCACATTATTACAGTGAGTATGTAGTGCAGTGAATATGATATCAGTGCAGTGGATATGACATTAGTACAGTGTTATGGCATTAGTGTAGTGAATATGGCAGTACTATTATGAATTTGGCATTAGTATAATGAGTATTGCATTACTCCAGTGAAAATGGCATTAGTGCAGTGATTACAGTATTAGAACAATGAATATGCCATTAGTACACTGAATATGGCATTAGTATAATCAATATGGTATTAGTACAATGAATATGGCATTAGTATAATCAATATGGTATTAGTACAGTGAATATGGCATTAGTATAATCAATATGGTATTAGTACAGTGAATATGGCATTAGTATAATCAATATGGTATTAGTGCAGTGAATATGGCATTAGTATAATGAGTATGGTATAGTAAAATAAATATGGTATTAGTACAGTGAATATGGCATTAGTATAATGAGTATGGCATTAGTTCAGTGAATATTGCAGTGAGGACGGTGCAGTAGTCACTGCACTAGTGAGTGTGGCATTAGTATACTGAATACTGCATTATTGCAGTGAACGCGCGAGGGTTCCTCACCCTGAAGAGCGCTGCGTCCTCGCTCTGTCTGTAGTCCTGTTTGGCCGCGTGCTTCCAGGGGATTTTGAACATGGTTCTCTCCGGGTTCTCCCATCTGAGCCCGGCGAACTGCCCACTGTCAATCTGCGTGATCAGCCATTCCCTCAGCCGCATGTGTCTTCCTCTGTCCTCCATGACTGAACTGACACACTCAGCACCCTAAAACACCACACACACACACACACACACCCGCGCGCGCACGCACGCACGTACGCGTAACTGAAACTTTGGAACCAGAAAGTACTGCCGCGACCCAGCTGGGCCATACATGAACACCAGACTCCCCATAGAAAAGACGAACAAAGTAAATTGATTGGAAAAGTATTTTAATGAACACTCACGAGCTATTTGGCCTCAGACAGCGCGTGCTGACATGTGCGCGCGGAAGGAGATTCTTATTAAAGAAGGGAGTCAAAGTGAAAGTAAAACTATGAGCGCAAACGCTTTCGCTTTCCTGTCTGAGGACAAAAAATACTTCAACATAGTTCTGCTACACTTTACCCTCAAATCACACCACTTCAGACCACATATCACACGGCACAAACTGGACGACAAAACACAGCATAACATAATTTAAGGCAAAAACTGGTGAGTAAACCACAGTATAACACATAATATAAGCATAAATTGTAGGTCAAACCAAACCATACGATATAAAATAATACGGGGCCCCACCGTGGCGCCTCACATATCCGGGGTTGGTGGACTTGCGCGTCAGGTGAATTGGGGATTCTAAATTGACCCTAGGTGTGAGTGTGTGAGTGAATGGTGTGTGTGCATATGTGCCCTGTGGTGGGCTGGCGCCCCTGTCCGTGTGAGTCCCTGCCTTGCGCCCGTTGGCCCCGGGATAGGCTCCGGGCACCCACAATCCTAGTAAAGACTAAGTGGTTACAGAAAATGAATAAATAATATAATATAAGGCATAACTTGGAACCCAAACCACACCATAATATACTTTTAGTCATGATCTGCAGATCAAAAGAACATCATAAAATATAATACAATAATACAATATTATATAAATCATAAGCAAATGGCATGTTAAATTAATATTCTGTATTTTGGCATAAAGCCAGAGAACCACGTGTGAACTTCAGCTAAAAAAGAAACGACTGTTGGTGTTTCTGGATATTTATCTGTTTCTTAGGTTGTTTTTCACACCTGAATTGGCCAAACAAAGGAAATAAAACTTTCACACATTTTATTCATTGAAATAAAGTTTAAAAAAACTGCACAAAAAATCAAATCCCAGAAAAGGAAAACAGGTTGGTGTAGGTTTTTAAGAGCACCCACCTCACCTCTTTCTTTTCACGAAATTTTTTTTCCAGTCAGCCCCGCCCTGCTCCGGAAATCCTGTGCCGCGATTGGCTGTTGGCTCGCATTCAGAAGCAGTCCACCAATGGGATGGAGTTTGTCGGAATCGAGGTGGAAAAAAAAACACCAGCATTTCTGGTTTTTGTCCATTTTTTCCTACTCAGACTGAGAGCGATTTTTAACTTTCATTTATTTCAAATCACGTCTTAAATTCAGCTTTTAAGAGCCTTCATGTAATCTCAGCCCGATCCCTGTTTAAAATCTTAAATAGCTCTTTCTTTTCTCTCACTGCTGTGATCTTTATTTGTCTCAGATAATCAGATTTTCAGATAAACCAAGAGATCCAAAGGAAAACTTGATCATCTTATAATTAATCCTGAAATTTGTCCTAGTGATCAGATTCAAGTCTCAAAACTACCAAAGTCAGAGGGGTTTGAGATCCATAAGGTTTTAAAAGAGAAGAAAACAGAAGTCGATGAGAACAGCAGAACTTCTTTTTTCCAAAAGGCGTGTGGTGCTGCAGCAGAAGGTTTATTCATTGCTCAATAACTAACAAAAGCATGAAGCTAAATGCTAAACAGGTGAACAGTGGGAGGCAGGGAAGCAGGTTAGCCTGGTCGTCCCTGTTTTTATGTTGCTGGTGGCTTGTCCTCGAAAATTGTTGTGCTTGTTGTGGCCAGTAGGTAGGCGCTGTCTGCTCCCTATAGCAGCTTCAAATCACTTTTCGTTTACTACTGACCATCTGCTCATCTAGATTTAGCCAAAAATGTTGTGTAAAACCAGAAACCAGTGAATCCACAACATCCCCAAAGATGTCTTTTCCAGCCAGGAGGTCAACGAGGGTCAGAATTATTCCAAGATGTCAGCGCACTTAGTTCACAGCGGCCTCTCCAGCTCTCCAACACTTCTCAGACCGTGACATCGCCTGATGCCAGGGGGAGGAGACATCGCAAGTAGTGTGCGAGGAAGCAGAAATACGGCAAGCAAGCAGGGGTCCATACTAGGCTAAAAACTAATGCCAGCCGACCAGCAATTCCATCCATCTTCCTCACCAATGTTTGTTCCCTGGACAATAAACTGGACTACATCTGACTCCAGCAAACTACCCAGTGTGTGTTCAGAGACCAGGTGTGACCAGAACATCATGTGTGGGTGGGCATTTGGCTTAACCCGGGGGCAAAAAATTATATCCATCCATCAATTCTCTTTTTAGTAGGGGGTCAAATAATAATAACAATAAATTAGTTTTATATAACTTCATAACCTATTGTTCAATAAAATTAACAATGGAATTGAATGGAACATTTATTATTTTTGTGAACAAATTTAGAACTGCATTTACAAGGTAAAAATCAATAAAGTCAAATGTATACAACATATGAGAGCAAGAACAGAAATGTGGCTCATTGTAGTCGTTAGGGAGGTTATAGGAGATCAGTTTCTAGTGTTTAACCTGGATATTATCTACAGGACCAGTCTGTGGTTACTCTTGGCAAATTCTGAAAGAAATCCATTAATGTCTAGATTTTCTATGATGTTTTTCTTATGTGCCAGAATGACTTTCTCTTCCTTGAAAATTCTCTTACTTGAATACTCAGTCATTCACACATTTTTTCTTAGAACCAAACTAATAATTATTTGCAGAACCCCCATGGTACTAATGTATCCTACCCATTTATTTCATCCCCCGACTTTTTGTTTTCCAGACAAAAGCCGAAACGTGCACGCACGCCCACGCGCGCACACCTACGGACAACGACCGAGACATGGAACTGTAGGCGCATCCCCAACCACCCCTCACCCCCCCCGGACAACAGCCAAGACCGTGCTCTGTGTTGGCAGCAGCAGAGCTAAGCTCAACCGTGGAGCCAGCAGCTTGCGGAGCGACAGTGGTTGAAGATGTCTGCTTTTTAATAAGCCACCTATGCATAGCTTTTGGCGCTTCTGCATATGACGGTTAGATGCAGGCCATTTCATTTACAGATGGAATTCACCATCATGCTCATAGTCGCGGTGTACATCCCACCCAGCACTAATGCTAACAACGTGCTAGCCAAACTGTACGGAGCCATCAGTGAGCTCCAAAACACCCACACTGTCAGACTGTTAACAGCTGTTAACTGCATCTTCAACCACAAAAATCTCAAGGCAGTTCTCCCTAAATTCTACCAATATGTGTTTACACAATAACTGTGTTTACACAAATGTCGCTGGCTCGTTCCACGCTGAGCCCCGCCCCCACCTTGGATTTTCAAATCACGTGTCCATCATTCTCTTCCCAGCCTACAGGCCACTCATCAGACGTGCCAAGCCCATTCAGAAGCAGACAAAGATTTGGCTCCCAGACGCCATCTCTGCTCTTCAGGACTGTTTTGAGCACACTGACTGGGACATGTTCAGGGAGGCTGCAACCCATGGTGACTCTACCGACCTGGAGGAGTACACAGCATCGGTCACTGGCTACATCAGCAAGTGCATCGATGACATCACTGTCTCCAAGAACATCACCACATGCCCCAACCAGAAGCCGTGGATGACTGCAAAGGTGCGCGCGCTGCTGAGAACCCATGACACTGCCTTCAGATCAGGTGACAAGGCTGTCCAGGGCCATCACAGCAGCGAAGCACCCCCACGCTCAGAAAATACACATCCAAGGACACTGTGGATGTACGGCGCATGTGGCAGGGCCATCACCAACTACAGTTCATCTCCACCTGCCTGTGATGGTGAGGTGTCCCTTCCAGATGCGCTGAACAACTTCTATGCACGGTTTGTAGCCATAACAACATGCCAGTGAGGAAGTCCATCTCACCTCCCAATGACCAGGTACTCTGTCTGACAATGGCTGATGTGAAGAAAACTCTGCTCAGGTTCAACCCACGGAAAGCTGCTGGTTCTGATAACATTTCTGGTTGTGTGCTCAGAGTATGTGCAGACCAGCTGGCAGATTTTCTCACAGACATCTTCAACATCTCTCTGAGCACCACTGTCATTCCAACATGCTTCAAAGCCACCACCATCATCCCTGTGCCAAAGAAGTCATCATTGTCCTGCCCCAATGACTATCGTCCAATCGCACTCACATTCATCATCATGAAGTGCTTCGAGAGGCTCGTCATGAGGCACATCAAGTCACAACTGCCACCCTCACTGGACCCCCTGCAGTTTGCAAACTGTCCCAATTGTTCTACAGATGATGCCATCACCACCACCCTTCACCTGGCCCTTACCCATCTGAAAAAAAGGACACTTATGTGAGAATGCTGTTCATAGACTTCAGTTCAGTATTCAACCATTCCACATTCCTCAGCATCTGATTGGGAAGCTGAGAATGCTGGGCCTGAACACCTTCCTCTGCAGCTGGATCCTGGACTTCATGACTGGGAGACCTCAGTCAGTCAGGATTGGGAGCAACATCTCCAGCACCACCACGGTGAATGTGTGCTCAGCCCTCTACTGTTCACGCTGCTGACCCACAACTGTGCAGCAATGCACAGCTCGAACCACATCATCAAATTCACCAATGACACAACTGTGGTGGGTTTGATCAGCTGGAACGATAGGGCAGCATACAGAGAGTAGTTGTAACAGCTGATGGACTGGTGCAGAGCCAACAACCTGTCCCTTAATGGAGATAAAACAAAAGAGATGGTCGTTGACTTCAGGAGGACGCAATGTGATCACTTCTTTTCTGCTATTGTGTTGCACCATGGTCTTGGAGGCATGTTGTTTCATTTTTACTGTGTACTGTGTGTATATGGTAGTAATGACAATAAAACCTACTTGACTTGACTATTTGACTTGTTAGTACTTTAACCTGAGTTGTTAGTACTTTCTGTCATCTTGATCCTGTTAATGCATGGCTTTAAAAGGTGTCTTGGTCAATTCGATCACAAGTGGACAGAAGAGAGATATTGTTGTTTACACCCGTGTGCACCATGCATCTCCAGGGTGTAAGCTGATCTTTTGTGTTCAGATTCTGTTACTGCATCTCACACCACATCTTGGCAGTTGTTTGCAGATCTATTTAGTGTGTCTGATATTTTGTCCCTCTGTTACAGTGTGTCTGATAATGGTTCTGATATTTAGTCTGTTAATGTGTTTCTGTTAGTGTGTCTGATATTTTGTCTCTCTGTTCGTGTGTCTGATAGTGTGGTCTTACTTACAGATTTTCTGAGAATGGGTCTGATATTTTTGTCTCTCTGTTACTGTGTGTCTGAAAGTGTGTCTGATATTTTGTCTCTCTGTTACAGTGTGTCTGATAGTGTGTTAGTGCAGTATTGTTGCTTGTCTGTATTTTCTGTCTCTGTATGTATCGATAATTAAATAAACTGTGTTGAGCAACTGTTTGAACTTTT
Source organism: Bryconaethiops microstoma (assembly GCA_037577275.1). Taxonomy (NCBI): domain Eukaryota; kingdom Metazoa; phylum Chordata; class Actinopteri; order Characiformes; family Alestidae; genus Bryconaethiops; species Bryconaethiops microstoma. The sequence goes on from JBBJLS010016520.1 coordinate 14,643, forward strand.
TCTTTATTGAGTGTTCCATAGTTTACCAAAGATTTCCTTACCACATTTCCTTACTACAGCGATGTGATTTTCTGACAAAGTTTACAAAGTTACTCATTACCCAATTTCTCGGTTCCCAATTACTCAATCCCCAATTTTCATTCTGTAAGTCTGTTCACTTATGACTGCACTGATTCCTGCTAACTGGTGATCTGGCTTGGTGCCAGAAAACCTAAATCTGAAGGAGCTCCCAAGGTCTTTAACATCAAAACTGAGTCGGAATGAGTCAAGTTTGAGAAATACATGACTACATTTATAAGACAAGATGTACTCATGCTAGAACAGCCCTCGAGGAGTCGAGTAGAGGAGGCTGGAATTAGCCTGCGGGAAAAGGAGAAATGAAAGTTGTCAGTGTTGTTTTTTAGACCTGAGAATCACTCTTTGTTTCTTTTTATGACACAAAGTGACGTTAAAGGGGAAGTGCACCAAAAACTGAACTTGAAATGTTAAGAAAAGGTTAACAGGAGGGGGTGATTTCTCCATGTAAAATACATACACAGACATATAAACTAGAAACAAGGATACATTGATTAATATAGTATAGTATTCTATAGTATAGTGTAGTATAGTATAGTACAGTACAGTATGGTATGGTATAATATAGTAAAACACAGTAAAGCATAATATAGTATAGTAAAACACAAAATAGTACAGTCCAGTGTAGTATAGTATAGTACGGTGTAGCGTAATAAAGCATAGATACAGTGCCTGACAAAAGTCTTGTCACTTAACCAAGTTGTAGGAACAACAAATAATAACTTGACTTGTAGTTAATC
>JBBJLS010016572.1:0-15452 GCA_037577275.1 Bryconaethiops microstoma
CCCCTTCCCCCACCCACCCATCCGACTCTATAACTCCTCCCCCTGTCTCACACCCATCAGACACTATAACCCCTCCCCCTGTCACACACCCATCAGACTCTATAACTCCTCCCCCTGTCTCACACCCATCAGACTCTATAACACCTCCCCCTGTCACACACACACCCATCAGACTCTATAACTGTCACATGTCCACACAATAATCTCTATGATAACCTGATGCCACTTCGTTGTGCAGTTTCTTATTGGGTTTTAATAATTATAAATATTTGCAATAACGTCTTATTATGTATAATATTCTTACCATGTGAAATATCACCACTAATATCAATATTACTGATATACTACTGATTTCTACTACAGCAATAACAGACTCCAAACCACTATTAGTGTTACTAGTAATTCACTGAACTGTAAGTTACTTATCTATAGTATTTATGTCCCAGTTTTTGTGTAAATACTATAGTGTATTTCCTATTGAGTATTTTCTACAGAGTTTTCATTGGATTTATTTAGATTTTATATTGTTCCTGCCTCTGTGTTTTTCTTTGTCTGTGCAGTCGTAACATAAGTGAATCCCTCTGGGAGCAATAAGGTTTTCTCTTTCTGATTCAGATTCTGAAAAAGGTGGGTAAAGGTGTCTAAGAGCACTTCAAAAGCACTTCAGCAAAGATGCTTGACTTGTTAAGTTCCGCAGCTTTAGGTTTAGAGTGAAGAGTGCTTTGGTGGTGATTTGGTACCTGAGCTGAAAGCGTTGTCGCTCTTGGTGACGGTGCTGATGATGCGGATGTCTTTGAAGAGGGCGACTCCGGTCGAGGTCTGGAGCTCAGTGGCGGGCCACGTCGCCCTCTCCACGCCTGCAATGGTGATCCGTGGCTCACTGGGCGGCAGAACCATGACCACCGCCTTGATATCTGGAATGGAGATGCACGTGTCCTCTCCGAAACACCTGCGGAAAACAAAATCACCAAAACAATCAGAATCAGAAAACTTTACTGATCCTGGAGAAAATGTACTTATGTTACGACTGCACAGACACACAGATACACACAGAGACAAGAACATTATAAAGTCTAAATAAATCCAATATAAACTATGCAGAAAATACTCACTACGAAATACACTATAGTATATAGACAAATTCTGGGGTATATAGATAAATACCTTACAGTTAAGTGGATTACTAGTAACACCAATAGTGGTTGGGAGTCTTTTATTGCTATAATAGAGATCAGTAGTAGATCAGTAATACTGCAATAAGTAGTGATCTTTCACATGGTAGATCATTGTCCATAATAATAATAATAATAATAATAATAATAATAATAATAATAATAATAATAATAATAATAATACGATATAATGAAAGATGCAATAAGATATAATGAAACCTGATAAGAAAATTTCACATGCACATGGTAAAACTATTGCACAAAAAGAACCTCAAGGGAACTGTTTGGGAAAAACACCAACTTGGCAAAAAATAAAGCATGAAAATGTCATTTTTGCGGGACACTAATGTGGTTACATAAAACAGCAGGCCTCAGGGACCCCTAGACTCTCCAAAGTTTTTGTTCTATCCTTAAATAGGGATCAGCTGAGGGTCCCTGAGGACCAGTTTTAGAACCACTGACACAGAACATAGAAAAAAACTGATTTTCCTGCAGTTCTAGCGCAGATCTCACTAGATTCAAGCCTCACACAGATACATTATACATTAAGTAACATATTCAGAATACATTAAGAATATATCGTTCTGAGGCACGTTGGGGAAAGCTCTGCTGATGTCAATTTTGCTTGATTCACAGATCCCACTGTAACAGGATTGAATATAAGGCTGTTGCTTATGATGATTAATCAACTATTCAATTTCATTAACATAGCACTTTTTATAACCATGATGTCACAAAGCAGATTCACAGAGTCCAGGTTCAAGTCTCTAGTGAGCCAAAGGCGACAGAGACGAGGAAAAACTCTTTAAAGCTGGAGGAAGAAACCTCGGGAGGAAGCGAGACTCAAAAAAGGGAACCCGTCCTTCTCAATCCGACCCAGAGAGAAAGCAAAGAGAGTCTTTATGGGCATAAATAAGAAGAGAAGGCCTTCATGAATAAGATTATTGACAGATAGTCCGTCTACGGATAACTGATTTAGAACCACTAAGTGTCCACAGAGGTCAATTTTGTTGGAAACGAAATTGAACTTTCTCACATATATGTGAAACGTGGTACTAGAAACACACTTGCAATATTGAGACTAAGCTGCGATTTCCTCTCTTTCACTACAATTTCGGTGTTAAATAGTCATTGTACAGGACTGTTATCAATAAAAGGCCCTTTGAGTTTGGATTGATTTTTCACATCTCTAATCAAAAGTTCTGAAACTCTTATATCTCACATAAAATAACCACAATATGAGTTTCTAGTGGGTTGTATTTTCTACATACCTGGATGTTGTCATTAATTCTAGATAATTTAAAAGTTGGTAAAATTATGTACAAGTGAATATAAATACCCATAGCTGGTATTATAGCTCCTAATGCTGTAGAGAGTATGGAGATAAAATTCAACCACCAAAGAACAAGTAAATGTTGATGTAATTTAAAGATATCTCCAAAGTTTAGTGAGTTTTAACAGGGACAGATACAGTGGTATCAAAACCTTTTTACCAGGCAATATCTGCCTGAAAAATCATCGAAATGTGGGCGTACCTGTGACTAAAATTACTAGAAATTTTAAAGAAGAGTTCAGTAAAATTCAGTCTGTAAAAGGCTCTAAACTCAACCTAGGTCCACCTTAACAGAACTTAAATACACATCATCATTACTCCTAATCACATCAAGAACCTCACACCCGGTGTGCTCAGGAATCTAAATACAACACAACAGAACTCAAAGTACATACTTAAACCCGTCACTGTCCCCAGGCCTGACGCAAAGTCTTATTAATATAACTATAGTATCATATAATTTTAACATTATTGTATGTTATAGTAATATTACAAAATTCCTAGAAAAATCTAAGAAAATTCTTAGAGAAATAGGAAATTCTGAAACTTATTCAATAAAAATCCCTCCTTTTTCCATAAATTGGGTCTGTAATGCATGTAAAATGGGCACGTACTGTCACAGTTATCAAAATCAAGCACGTGTTTTGCTCCTCACCAGCTTCACTTCTATCTTTGCATTCTGATTATCACCTTTGTGATCATTTGTGGCCAACCAGAATCACACGATCACACATCAGGTGGCAAGAGCATCAGTGACATGGAAGTGACAACTGACAGAGAAAGTTACTGTTAAAATGCAAAAGCAGAAAGTAGAAAAATAGAAAGCAAACTGATGACTCTTCATTTTCAATTATCTCCAGGAACCTCGGCAGGAAGCCAGTGGTGAAGAGTGACCCATGGACACCACTGCTGAAAAAACGGGACCCCCTCCAGCCTTATTATGCTAATATAGAAGATTAAGAAGTCTCCTGGGATTAATATGGCCCCCCGCACTCCCACCCCACCCCCACACAACCGGTAATTACTCGTTTTCAAGGGTTTCTGCAGAAGAGTGTGGTGACCACTTATTTATTCAATTATTTACTCAGCTCTCTAATTAAAAACGGCCTGTTTGTTTCTACACAAAGGCTCCTTTTCTGCCGGAGTGCTACTCGAGGCATGCCAGCGGCAGGCCGCTATCTCCTGGCGACGATTCCTTGCGCCAACTGCTCGCCCTCGAATCACGGGAACGGCCTTGAGCATGTGGAAGTGTGGGGGGCTGGCGTTGTGCAAAATTGCATGTGGCCAACAAAACAATTACACCTAATGGCCACCGATCAAATCGCAGCGGAACGCCGGCAAGCTGTAAAAGCTTTTGTCCACTTGTCTGATCCGGCGGGATAAATAAATAGTGCCAGGAGGTAGGCTAACTAATTAAGGGGGCTGAAGAGGGGGGAAAAAAAGAGAAGGGAAAGGCAGTCTCTCTTCATTTCACAGCAGCGATTTAAGGGGGCCCGAGCCAAGTCCGGGCCGTTTAGGACCACGGCTAGTTTTATCGATCAGCCGGGAATGTTTTCAATTTCACTGGCTAAAAAGTAGACCAGCATTCCGGCACATCGCCGACTCGCTCTCGCTGCTGTTAAGTCTCATTTGGATGGGCACTGCCTCAGAGCGGTGGGATCCAATAGCTTCCATTAGCCTGCTGTCAGCCCACACAGGCCCACTCTGTGCACTGTATAGGGACAAATGAGACCCTATAAGGGCTTGAGTACACACTGCAGTCCCTACACGTATCTGCTGGGGGGCCGAAACATGTGAACTGACCAATCGAATCAGACAAACTTATATTGACTTCACTTATAAGGTAAGCATGTTTTTCCTTCCCCTGTAAAGTTATGGAGATGGAAGGTTTGGTTTAAACGCGGATGATATACATTCAGAAAGTGATGATATATGTTCAAACACTGATGATATACATTCAGACAGTGATGATATACGTTCAAACACTGATGATATACATTCAAACACTGATGATATACGTTCAAACACTGATGATATACATTCAAACACTGATGATATACATTCAAACACTGATGATATACGTTCAAACACTGATGATATACATTAAGACAGTGATGATATACGTTCAGACAGTGATGATATACATTCAAACACTGATGATATACGTTCAAACACTGATGATATACATTCAGACAGTGATGATATACATTCAAACACTGATAATATACATTTAAACACTGATGATATACGTTCAAACACTGATGATATACGTTCAAACAGTGATGATATACATTCAAACACTGATGATATACGTTCAAACACTGATGATGATATGTTTTTCTAGGCTAAAATTCCCTTGTGCTATTTTGTCAGTTTTCTTTCTTGTCTCTATTTGATTTTATTTGATGTTATTTATTATGTTATTTATTCTGCATTCTGTTATTAAACGATCCATAAATCAAAGGATGTTGCTGCCCCCTCTCAGGGCCCCTTACTTCTTGTAACACTGTTTTGTGACGCACCGAATCATTTCCTAAAGAATCAAAATCAAATCAGATCATTGCAAGATCAGACATTTACACTGTTAAACCACATTTTCCACACAACAAAGAGAACGTGTTATTTTGCGAGCGATGGAACTAAAAAAAGAAGAAGATAAAAAACAGAGATAGACAGGAAGATGGAGTCCCACAGTAGAGATGAGAGAGATGGGAAAAGCAGAGAGCAGATAGCGGAGGCTGAGACTCAGATCAGAGAAAGCAGTCAGACAGCTGATGCCCAGTTGATTGCTTTGATATCAGCATCAAACTTTCGCATCAGCAGCAGTCTCACACTCTCGTCAGGATGTACTGCTGCGTTGGGTTGTGTAGTAAACAGTAAACAGCCGCTGTAGTAACAATGCCTTGTTTTTCTGATATGGTAATTTTAAGACATTAAAATATTTCACCTTACCTTCACAGCTAGCCCTCATAAAACAACAACAATGATTTGAGCCAAATGTTTATTTGTGTTTTACACTGTTCTGGGCCCAGTCTCCCAAAAACACCTCAGTGTTCAGATCATCCGCTTTTCCTTTTTCTCTGTGTCACATTGTGTGCCATGTCAGGTAGGCCAGTCATGTGGGGTGGTGGAGGCCTAGTGTGTAGGATACTTGCCTCTGAACCAAGAGGTCATGGGTTCAAATCCTACCCTCAGCACCACCACTGGGTTCCTGAGCAAGACCCTTAACCCCAAGTTGCTCCCCCCTGTAGTTAGGGAATGGAAGTCGCTTTGAATAAAAGCCGTAAATGTAAATGTGCAGTGTTACTGTGTTGTGTTGTGCACCACTGTGCCGTGTTACTGTGTTGTGCAGCACTGTGATGTGTTACTGTGTTGTATTGTGCAGCACTGTGTTGTGTTACTGTGTTGTATTGTGCAGCACTGTGTTGTGTTACTGTGTTGTGTTGTGCACCACTGTGCAGTGTTGTTGTGTTGTGCAGCACTGTGCTGTGTTACTGTGTTGTGTTGTGCAGCGCTGTGTAACAGCATTGTATTGTGTTACTGTGTTGTGTTGTGCACCACTGTGCAGTGTTACTGTGTTGTTCAGCACTGTGATGTTTTACTGTGTTGTGTTGTGCAGCACTGTGCTGTATTACTGTGTTGTGTTGTGCAGCACTGTGCTGTGTTACAGCATTGTGTTGTGTTACTGTGTTGTGTTGTGCACCACTGTGCAGTATTACTGTGTTGTTCAGCACTGTGATGTGTTACTTTGTTGTGTTGTGCAGCACTGTGCTGTGTTACAGCATTGTGTTGTGTTACTGTGTTGTTTTGTGCACCACTGTGCAGTGTTACTGTGTTGCATTGTGAAGCACCGTGCTGTACTGTATTGAGAAACACTGCACTGTGTTGCTGTGTTGTTTTGTGTTGTGTTGTGTTGTGCAGCACTGTGCTGTCTTATTCTGTATTATATTGTACAGTGTACTGTGCTGTGCCACACTATTACTCTGTGTTGTGTTCTGCAGCACTGTGCAATGTTGTTTTCCTCTGTTGTATTGTGAAGCACTGTACCGTGCTGCGCTACACCATTCCTCTGTGCTGTATTGTGACATGCGAGACTGCACTGTGTTATGCTGTGTTGTGTTCTACAGCACTGTGTTGTGATGTGCTATGCTGCTTTCCACTGCTGTATTGTGAAGCACTGTACCGTGCTGCGCTACAGTATTCCTCTATTATGCTGTATTGCATTGTGCAAGACTGCACTGTGTTGAGCTGTGCTGTTTTACCCTGTGCTGTACGGTGTTGCTGTACTGTGTTGAGCCATGGAGGGAGGCCTGAGAGGAGCACATCAGAAAACAGCGCTGCCCTGAGCTCTAGAGAGCATGCCTGGGCCGCTACCATTGGCAACCATGGCCAGCAGCCAGTGGAAGTGGGCAGGCAGGAGGCGAGAGAAGGAAGCTGAAATGCTCTGGTGATAAGAGAAGCAAGAAAGACTGAAAAGCCATCTTTTATATTGAAAACTGCTTGCGTGTGCACTTACATTAACACCCTGTCCGTGGTTGCCACACCTGCTTCCAAGCTTGCAACAAAATCGCTTAGCAGTAACTGTACAGCAATCATCGCTCTGAAGGAAAATCATAGTAATCCTCGTGTGTTCTCTTATCAATTCATCCAGTAAAGTGGTCCCAAAGGGCAAATATAATTACAGAAAATAAGCTCGGGGGGACTGTGACATGTGTATATTAATGTGTGTCATAATCCTAAGACAAAGGGTATTTATTAGAAAACGTTATCTGTATCTGTGCTTGTAGGGGAGCCTGCTGTAGGTCAGATGGCATAACCTGTTTTTTTTCACATTTCAGTGATGAATGATTGTGGAACATTTCCCTGTCACTTACGAAATAAAGCGTAGACAAATATGGGAAAGTAAATGTTACACACAAATAAAAGACAAAACATATCTGGAATCACATTAAAGTTACAACGAAATCAGCATTCTGGCATCTCAAGAACACAAATAAGGTTAGAGACTTGTGTCAATGCAAGTTGTGGAGAAACATGTCCATGTCTTTACATCTTGCAGGGTTTAGTATCGCAACGTTCTTTTCGTTTGACTCCTCAAAAAGACCATTAGACAGATACGGCCTATTCAAAATGCTGCTGCTCGAGTTCTGGTAAACAACAACAGCACACTGGCTTTCAATCAGATACTGACATGAGTTTAAAGCATTGCTAATTGCTTAGTCATCCAATGATATGGGCACCAAATATGTCTCTGAGATGTTTGAAGAATACGATGAATATGGAAGGTGTCTTAGATTGGCTGAAGCTGGACAGGTCACAATCAAACCTGGACGAAATTTCATTTAGTCATTACTAAACCAGCAAGATCTGCACAAAAATCAAGCACTTTTATCTGTATTCTCATATACTGCTTCCTTTACCTTTGTTTAACCGACTTGAATTGATCTTAAATCCTTATTTTATTCTACAACATTACATGTACAGCATTTGGCAGACGCCCTTATCCAGATTGACTTACAATCATTAGTTACAGAGACAGTCTTACAGTCATTAGTCACAGGGACAGTCTTACAGTCATTAGTTACAGAGACAGACTTACAGTCATTAGTTACAGGGACAGTCTTACAGTCATTAGTTACAGAGACAGTCTTACAGTCATTAATTACAGAGCCAGTCTTACAGTCATTAGTTACAGAGACAGACTTACAGTCATTAGTTACAGGGACAGTCTTACAGTCATTAATCACAGGGACAGTCTTACAGTCATTAATCACAGGGACAGTCTTACAGTCATTACTTACAGAAACAGTCTTACAGTCATTAGTTACAGAGACAGACTTACAGTCTTTAGTTACAGAGACAGACTTACAGTCATTAGTTACATGGACAGTCTTACAGTCATTAGTTACAGAGACGGTCTTACAGTCATTAGATACAGAGACAGTCTTACAATCATTAGTTACAGGGACAGTCTAACAGACATTCATCCACTTCTATTTACGTCAATTGCTTACTATTCTTTTTATTCTTCTATGCTAATTCTCTCTCTGTAAAGTAGACTGAATGTGCTCTGAATTTGATAATGTTCTGTACAAATACACCTGTCTTGGCTTGATTTGCCTGCAATATTATACAAAGGCATCAGGATACTGTTGTCATCCGCATGGTTTTTGTATTCAGTAGCAGTGGTTCAGGATGACATGATTTGTTTGTAGATCACATTAGCCTGATGTTCGACTGCCACCACATACTGGCCCACACAGGCTCCGATTTCCTGAAAAAGCACATTAAATGCGGCAGTGAAGGTGATGGAGACCACTTCTTGCTGTCCTGCTGCCAAAGCCTGCTGTTATAATTTGCAGGGAAAATATTGTGCCTCTGATTGGTGGAACATTATCTGAGGTTAATGGATAGTGCATTTCTTTCTGAAATATACAATCCAGGTTTTGGAAAACAAATCTAGACTGATTTAAAGCTTCACATGGATTGTATACCAATGTTTCACATGTTGTAACTCATAGTAAGTCTGCTTTTTTACATCATTGTTCAGTTTAAAGCCAAACCTGAGAACTGTTGGTCAGTAGTGATCCAGCATTATTTCTGAAATGAAAGAACTTTGCTTCAGATTAATCTCTAAGAGCAGGATTTCATACTCAAACTATCCAAATACTCCACTGCCCAACAAGACAAAATAGGCATGTCGGAAACGCAATACAAGGTAAATAGTCATCATACGGTAAAACAGCTGCTTATATGGAAGTTCCCCCGGTGTGTGTCGGTGCTTGAGGTGTCAGACGTCATGCTGAGCTTTGTTTGGTGTTCCTGTGTCGCGTAGAACCAAAGTTACTGTAACTTAAAAACATGGAATAACGATGTATTTCTGTGAGAAAATGGAAAGTGCGGTTGTTATAAAACCAGTGTTTGGAGTCACACAAATTTTGGTCTGTATGGGGAAAAAAAAAGTTTGTGTTAAAAAATAAATGAAAAATTGATCCGAAACCCGGTTGTCAAAAATAAACAAATTTCTTTCAGGTTTTAGAAACAAACAGAAAAACACAAGATCTGAACCCGGGAGAACTTTCAGGATAGTCTCCAGCAAACGTGGAGGAGAACAAACATCGGTTTAAACTCTTAAGCACAGTTTATATTTACTGAAATCAGAGTTTATTAATTAGTTCTGACGGTTAATATCACTCTAATTTTTCCAAAGAAAAGAGACTTTTTCCTGAGCTAACAGATGTTGAGATTTTACTCAGTTTCTGCTCCTTGACTTCCACAGTGAATAACTATTATCACTTTTATCTGGATAAGAAGTCACCGAGTCTCTTCAGTCATGAAAGATCAACACTTGACAGCGTGACCTTTCATATGCATACATATTAAATGTCAAGGAAAATGAATAACAATCTCATTTGAGATATTTCCAAAAACATTTTGTGCTTTAAGTTTGTTGGTTGTAGTCCTTATCTAAGGATGGCCAACATCCCTAATTTTCTTTTTCCAGTACCAAGTCATATCAAAGCAGTTATCTTGATATCAATATTAATACAAAAGTTTTCTTGTGTGTAAAAAGGAGAATTATTTGTGCCTTTATTCATTCTGTCTCACAAGGCTGTGTGTTTGAGAACCAGAAATGGTGAGTAGGAAGGAAAAGGTGTTCCAAGCATCAGGGCTGCACAATGTTTTGTCTGTTAATCGTTATGACAGTATCGGTCTCTGCAATACTGATATAACAGGAGGCTGGAATATACAAAATAACCTCTGACCAATCACAGTGTTTCTGACAGGGTGACCAATCACAGCTCCAGGTGAGTTACTGGGTGTTCTGATGAATCGAGGTCTTCATGTAATCCAACAAAAGTCTAATTATAACCGTTAAAAGTGTTGGTAAATCGTTGCATGAGTGGAGATATATTTAAATGTGTTGGTTTTGTGACATCACAAACACTATGATTTGAAAACGGGCTGATTTCGTAGCTTATTTATCATATGTGGACTGTGTGCATGGAAAAGCACCATTTGAAACAATATTTACAGACTTTAAGCCTTTTTAATTCCAGAGAAGTTATTAAAAGGGCCCTTTAATATTTTGAAAGGAATCACAATCTCAGTATGAAGCTGTAAAATCACAATATGGATATTTTGTCCACATCTTGCAGCTTTATTGAGCGTCAAAGACGCATTAGGTTTGGTGAAAGGATGGATATTTGGCTTGTTGCTTTACGGAGAACACAGTTCAGATTTTTTGTGGGTGGATTGATTGGTGATTGATACGTTATTAGGGATCGGCCAGTCCCTATTGATAACCTGTGCCGTATTACTGAATGCTTTGCAGGACAGCTGTGAGATGAACCCGTGATGTCCACCTGTTGTGTGTCCGAGGGGCGAGCTGTAGTCTGGCAGACGGGTTTAATCGTGTTTCTCTGGTGCTTTGGGAGCAGCCTTGGCTCCCTTGCTTTTTTAAGACTTTTCTGGTGATGTGATCACACCCGGGATCTTCTCTGCTGGGTTGGACAGGAGGCTGGTCGGGTGCCCAGATGCTGTCTTTGTTCTTTTCTGTCTGTGTGTGTTCACAGCCCACGTGTTTGAAAAGAAGATGGATATCTTTGTTCTGTATGCAAGCAGCCTCAAAAGCTGGCTTCTGAGATGCACTTACTTTAGTTTAGAGTGTAACTCTTTCTACAGTCAAGGGAAGTGCATGGAAAGTGAGAGAAAATGTAGCACTCTGTTAGAGCGCCACAAAACTGAAAACACCACCATCTGAAAGATCTTGCTGATGTTCAGCATCGTTCAAGTAGTAGTTAATGGATGAGAATGTTTTGCTCTTGGTTATGGTAGAACATGATGACATCACAACTTAAGTGGCTGAAACTCTCAATGACGTAAGTTAGGTTATCTTTCCTCCACCCGTAAATATCGGTCCCTGCTGTCTGGTGACTGTGCAACTGTTTATTAGGTTTAGAGATTAACGTCACTTTCCTCTCAGCTTGTTTTAAAGAGTGAATGAAGGTAAATTGGTTCGTGTGTTTGGCTGAAGTTGACGTGTTTACCAGCTTGTTTTGGTTTAAGGTTTGTGACTCAGTTCTGACTCGAGGTGATGGGTTCACATGCATGTTGGGTGGTGGTGGTGGTCTTGAGAGTATGGAATGGGAAGCCGATGTCAAAACAATGACTGATGACTCATCAGTACCAACAAGTGCTGATGAGTCAGTGGCAGCGAATCATCCCAGCAGACACTACGTTGACTCTAATTTATATATATATATATATATAGGACAGTCCGGATTTGTCTTCATGCATACTTGTAGGCCACGGTTACTCTCTGCCATACCATGTCCAGTGAACATGATATCTAGAAAAAGTGGGAACCATGTAGATGTTTTGGACAGAAGTTGGTCTTTGCAGTTTTTTTCCGAAAAGTTCTAGTAGTGAATGTCCAAACGGCTTTAAGGTTACAGAGAATATGGCGAACATGCGTATAACTTTCTCAACAGTCTTGCTCATGTAGATAAAGTGTGGTACATCTAGGATAAAATTTAACAGGATGTGGATACAGTGCTTGTTCATATGAATATTTTTATATATATGTATTCATATATGTATATGTAAATGCATATATAAACTATATGGACAAAAGTATTGGGACGCCTGACCGTTAAATTACATTTGTCTCCATTCATTCTGTAGCATTTATGAGGTCAGGCACTGATGTTGGTCGAGAAGGTCTGGATCACAATCTCCGTTCCAGTTCATCCCAAAGGTGCTGGATGAGGTTGAGGTCAGGACTCTGTGTGGCCAGTCAAGTTCTTCCACACTGAACTCCTCCAGCACGTCTTTATGGAGCTGCTTTGTGCACTGAGACACAGTCATGCTTGGTCTATGAAGTATTGTCCTTCACTGGAAGGGGCCACCTGAATTTAGTAATTAAGAGATGTGTCCCAATGCATTTGTCCATATACTATACACAGGCACACACCCACACACAGATGGGTTCTATTAGGATTGTATTGATTCTGTTTATCGATACTGATACTGATCCGTACTCTTACTGACCCTGGTCTCTATAATCTGCCGCCAATTCTTGACTGATGCACATCTCTGTTCTTATCTATTGACTGAGAGTTTGGAAGAAACACTTACTTTGAAAAATAAGCAAGTAAATGTTTTTTCTAGAGATAGTTGAATGTTAATGAACACAGAATAAAGAACTTATTCGAATTTGAAAATAGTTTGACTACATGTGTGCAGCAGTACTGGCTGATTCTTGATTACTACTCTTCTAGTTTTATTGCAGCTCTAATCATATTTAACTGATTCCGACAATCAGATGCTGCTTGATTACCCTGATTTAAATGAAGAGTTACTTTGGTCAGAACAAGGGATGGTTATTAAGGAAGAGTGCAAAGACTTTAATCTGCGGAACAGAACTACACACACCTGGAAAGTTTCGGCCTGCTTTGGTTAAACCCGTGAATTGAGAAACCCGTTGTGCATTTTTCTTCCACATTCTAAAGTGTTTCTGAGTAAAACGGCTTTAGAAAGGGTCTCGGAAAGATTTTTTGCTTGATGACGGGTGGGAAATGTTGAAGGAGGTGGAGGACAAGTTTGGGGATGTTCTGTTTCCATGATGTTCCTAGAGATGTAGCAAAGAAATTGAGACATTTTAAGACAGGCAAAGATAGTTTGACTAAATGTTACCAAAAAACAAGTCTTGTGCCATTTAAATTATCACCAAATACGCCTAAGATGCACTAACGAGATAAAAAAGTGTCACTTTTCATATCCGATTGACTTGTGGGCAGAAATACTTAAACGTAAGAAGTTCCTACTCGCTTCCACACGTTCGTCCTGAAGTGTAGATCATTTATTGGGCCTGAAAGTGGTCAGTGTTCAGTTCTGAGGAGGTTAAGATTCTTTGGATCACCTCAGAAGGGCGTTCTGTACCCAAGGCCAGACTGTTGTGTGTGTCTGTGTTGTCAGCTCTGATTAGCCGTGTCTGAGGTGCAGACACCGATCGTGTCTCGGCTCGGGGAGAAGTCACGGCGCTTTCGCCGCCGGCGGTGGAGAGACGGCTATTTTGAGTTGAGTCCTCTGGTGCACACCTCGGCGCCGAAAACAATTAGAGATCGCTCACTGCCGCAGTCTGTGTGTTCGGAAGCGAATCGATTCAGTGACTCTGTGAGACGATGGTGAGATGATGGGTGGTTGGACAAAGCTTCTGGGCAGCTGAATCTCAGATTGCTAAGAAGAATGTTATACATTTGTCAGGTTCTCCTGATTTCATCTGTTTTTGCACGTGTCACACTAATTTCCCACCCGTGGGACTAATAAAGCTTATCTTAAATGACTTTTGCTTCTTATACAAAATGTAACACGAAACAAGGAAACAATAAGAAAGTGCAAGAGCAATTCATACTTCTGGATAATTCGAAATTACGGTTTTGAAGTCAATTGGCCCTCTCCACGCTCCCCCTGCTGGTCTGCGTTCAAATTGCGCTTAACGTCTCGGACCTGAGCGCTCTTCTTCACATCCCTCTCTGATTTCTGGTTTGGTTCAGTGAGCTGCAGATCAAATGCTGAACCCGCAGTGTTTTTAAAATCCTCACCACGTCCTTCAGATCCCGAACCTGCAGGGTTTTCAGATCCTCACCACGTCCTTCAGCGGTTCTTTGGTCCATGAGTGCGAAGACAGTTGCCCATTTTACCCAGTATCTCAGTTTCTTGTGTGTTGGATCCATTTTTCTCTCGTCTGAACAAATTTCCAGCAGACGCTGCTCCAGAGTCTCCCTTTGACTCCATGTGTGTTAAATGGGACAGTCAGGCTTTGGTTAAGAGGTCCAACTGAACTGCTTTATTGTTTTTGTTCTGT
The DNA here is from genome assembly GCA_037577275.1 of Bryconaethiops microstoma. Classification (NCBI taxonomy): domain Eukaryota; kingdom Metazoa; phylum Chordata; class Actinopteri; order Characiformes; family Alestidae; genus Bryconaethiops; species Bryconaethiops microstoma. Next base: position 14,375 of record JBBJLS010016572.1, read on the forward strand.
TTCATAATGTTTCACAGCTCAGATACAGTTAGAAACAGTATTTCTGTATTTTAAGGGATTTTAGGGGAGTCAGACTGCTGCAGTTGACTTTTCGAGTCATTTTCTCTCCAGCGCTCCTCTGATCATCTGTCCCTGTCTCTCCGTTTGCCTCTCCAAGGCGCTTTTTAAATAGATCTAACGCAGGCAGTGTGGAGGGTCACGTGACGATAAGCTGACGGAAGCTGAAGCAGCAGTGCTGAGCACGGCCGACGGAATCCCGCCTTCTTTTTGTCCCCTGTCTCCTGCTGCCCCTGTTGTTCTTGTGGGGGGGGGGGGGAGAGGGGGGGGGGGGGTATGGGGGTGGGTGGGTGTGTGTGGGGGTGTGTGTGTGTGTGTGGGTGTGTGTGTGAGAGAGAGAGAGGGAGAGAGGGAGAGAGTTTGTGTGTGTGTGTGTGAGAGAGAGAGAGAGAGAGAGAGAGAGAATGTGTGTGAAAGAGAGAGAGAGAGAATGTGTGTGTGTGTGAGAGAGAGAGAGAATGTGTGTGTGTCAGAGAGAGAGTGAGTGAGAGAGAATGTGTGTGAGAGAGAATGTGTGCCTGTGTGTGAGTGAAAGAGAGAGAGAGAGAGAGAATGTGTGTGTGAGAGAGAGAGAGTGAGTGAGAGAGAATGTGTGTGTGAGAGAGAGAATGTGTGTCTGTCTGTGCGTGTGTGTGTGTGTGTGTGTGTGAGTGAGAGAGAGAGAGAGAATGTGTGTGTGTGTGTATGAGTGAGAGAGAGAAGGTGTGTGTGAGTGTGTCACTGCGAGTGCAACGCGCGAGCGAGCTTCATCTATCACACACACACACACACACACACACACACACACACACACACACTGTGGGAAAACGGTGCATCTCCAAAAAAGCAGAACTCAAACAGTGACGTCACAAAGACTTCAGCGCTGCTACCGCAAAATGTGCGGATTTAATGATAGATAAAAACAAAGATGTTCATTTTGGAAATAGAAGAGGTTTATATAAAAGCCTATGTAAACAAGTTACACACACACATAAACACACACACACACACACACACACACACACACACACACACAAACAAA
>JBBJLS010016593.1:0-15450 GCA_037577275.1 Bryconaethiops microstoma
TGTGTGTGTGTGTGTGTGTGTGTGTGTGTGTGTGTGTGTGTGTGTGTGTGTATATATATATATATATATATATATGTATATATATCAGAGACACACACACACACACACTTACACCTACTGTATGCATTCAAAAACACTTCAAAAATACTTCCTAGGTATTAAGTCTCTCTCATATGTGTATACACACACACACACACACACGTAATTAAGTAACTACTCATGTAATAATCATATAATAAACTACATTAATAATAACTGTAGCTGTCTAAAGGTTAACTCTCTCACCCTTTAGGTAGTACTGCCTCAGTCTGGGGTTACGGATGTGATGCCGCCCAGTTCCACCCTCTGCTGCGGTCAGAACATTTCGGTCCGGGTGGGCGCTGGAGGCGGCGTCCCACGGCCCTGTGATGAAACCGGGAGGCTGCGTGACGCCTGGAGGAAGCCTGGTGCCCAGTCTGAGGGTCAGCATGAGGGAGCGGTCAGTGAAACAGCCACAGTCTGCCTCCTCACCATAACGGACTGATGTGATTATACTCTGTTTGGGACTAGTCTGGTCCCTCTGCTGTTGATCTGGGCTAAGTTATTCAAATGACTCAGCATCATAAAGTCTCAGCTCGATCAGCTGATGTTCGGATAAGGCTGTTACAGTGAACCATCGAGCCACATGGGGAACTTTCAGACACTGAATGGAAACGCTGATGCAGTCTGGAGTGTGTGAGCAGTTACTAGGTAGTTAAGATCAGTTCACGCATTTAAGAAACATTAGAAAACCTTTTTTTTGTATTTAGTTTCATAATAAAGTTTATTTTACATTTATTTTCTTTTTCATTACTACTATAGAATTTTATCTCGTCTGTTAAGGACTTTCAGATGCCACTTGTATGAAAGATGGTCTATAAATAAATTTATTGCACACCTTGCCAGACATGTGTCTGGCAAGCACAAAAACAATGATGTCATAATACCATATCTTAAAAATATAATACATATCTTATCATTTATATATATACATATGTGTATATATATATACACACACACACATATTATACGCATATATTACACACATGAGAAAAGACCATTTGTTCACATATTAAATAATTAGTGAACTAAGTTCATTTTAAAAAGGTAAGCAACATAATGAGCTATTGTCTAGTCAGCAATTGTCTCTCTATTATTGGACTGACTCTCTATTTAATGAAACACTGGTCAGTGTTCAATGTTAGAGAAGTGCTGACGACAGCGGCGACACAAAAACATGCCATGACATCATTTCTTGTGATGATAACAGCGTATCATTATATCACCCAACCTTATAAGCCTCCTCAGGGATGTTCTGCTGTCTGTTTATGCCAAAGCCTTCACCGCAGCACAGCAGAGAAAATACCACTGTCTGGTCCACCTTTCTGCACTGCAGAGAACCCCCCCTGCACTGCAATAACGGTGGTCTTATACATGTCCTGCATGTCATATTATATAAAACCACAATGAACCCAGTTTATTTGACAGATATCTGTTTTGCTTACGTGTTCTGAATGTCGGATTGCCTAAAGAATATTTTTTGCATAATTAAAGTATTTTTTCCACCAAAAATTGCATCCTCATCACCAATAAAGCCTTCTGCATAACAGCAACAATGCTTTGTCTGTGAAAAAAATATGTATTAAATGGTTAAATGTGCAAAAAATCACAGTAAGCGGTTGGAATGAAAGTTGACATTTCATCTCAAATATGTACAGCATATCTGTCAACACTGGGATTTGGAAATAAAGGGGATTTTCTGTCAGCAAATGTTTAAGGGGGGCGTTGATGATTTCAGCTGCTGACCAAAAAGGGGAGGTTTGTATGTTGACAAATGTTGACATATCGATTATAACTTGAAACTTAAGTTACTTATCTATAGTGTAGTATTTATACACAGCATTTGTGTTTATAGTTCAGTGTATTTAATATTGAGGTTTTTTTACAGCTGAATTTTTGTTACATTTATTCAATTTTTTTAATTTATATTGTTCTTCTCTCTGCGTCTCTGTGCATTCGTAACATAAGCAAGTTCCTCCGGGTTCAATAATCCTAATTCTGAAACAAAGAGGTCTTTCTATATACCTGGCAACTCTAGCCCATCTAAGGCTAAATACCAACAATTTCGCCTTTAGCTTATCGGCTTATCAGCAGGGAAACAGGTTTCACGTTACTCGTGTGTAAATACGTGTAACATGAACCGAAAGGTAGACAAGTGACAAAATACTAGCCTGCTTTTGACGTTGCCGAAGTAGTTGGCCCTCGTCTTGTCCCTCTGCTGCCTACAGTCCATCGCTCTGGTTGCCAGGTCTAGGAGCAGGACATTCCCTGGAGGTCTTCAGTGGCCGAGGTAAATGACATGGCATTTCTCTTCTGTCTGCACAGCTGCACGCACCTTCCTCCTCTTTTCCTTTGTCATCCTTGCCTGGCAGAAACACCTGCAGTGAAATAGTGGAGAGACTGAGACACTGACCTCTTTCTGTCCGCACACATTATACGAACACACACACCTTTATTCTCTTTCTCTAAAACTCAGACACCGTTAAACACAACACAGTTACCACACATTTGCATATCAGTCAGAATGAGACAAACCTGTTCCACATACTGAAACAGGAAATTTTTAATAATTTTCCAAAGTTTTTCTATAAATAAAGTGTTAATATGCAAGCATAGTCATTCTGAGTGGTTTGATGTGAGCCCTGTTGAGAAACTTGCCATGTCAGAATAGTTTACCGTGGTCGTGAATGGAAGTGTTTAGTGCCTCTATTCACATAAAACTATTATATTAAACAGTTACCAATATGTTGTCTGATTCCTAATATACTGTTTTATCATAACTCTGGGATAACATTTGCCAAAACATATTTATATACATACAGAGTGCACAGGTACATGCAGGATCTTCAACACCAGGAGAATACTTTTTTAAAAATTTTTTAGATTTACCACTATTTTACCATCATTAACATTAAATGAAACTCAGAAGAGATCTGTAAGTTTACTGGTGGGTTGGGATAGTTAATAAAATTGCTATGTAGAGATTATAGCTTCCTGGTTCCATTTGCCAACACAGTAAAAATGATATTGGCGAGTGTCTCAGTACAGTCTCAGTGAGTGTATCAAACCACTAACTTTATGTACATAAACATCTGAATGATGCACAATTCTTGAAAAAATTAAGTAATTCCTTTTTCCATAATATTTGGATGAGCATTTTTAAACACTAATACTGTAACTCACACATCGGTTTATTTGTTAGGAAGAGAAATTTCCTCAAATTCATTTGAGTAATTTCATAAGGATCGGCTCTTGCATTTCTTTATCGCTGCTCACACCTCTCAGTTTCAGTTCATTTTATTAAAAAAAGAAGCCCAAATAAGAGAAATAGCCTTTAGTTGTGATCAGCTCCCCAGTTCTTCATGCAGATACTCTGGGAAGTTCCACTGCAGCTCAATGGGGAACTAAATGATGATTATTTTGGACTTGACACTCAATTTGGTTGGTTCTGTAAAGTACAGCAATTTATGTCCCAAAACTTGCAAAAAAAAAAACCCATTTGTGGTTATGAAATAAAAGAAGAACAAGGAGAATTCTCCTAAACAGTGTCTGAAATCCTGAAGCGTCACAGACTAGCCCCGAGACTAGCCACTAGCTTTAAGGTTTCTATTGCACTTTTGTATTATTACAGCAAGACACAACATATTAGACCTCACATAGCTGTAATGAAGCGTTTCTGATGGAATATAAAGAAGAGCAGCCCAGCTTCGAGCTATAAAAACAATAAAACAGCCAGCTAACGTCATCTCAGCTAGCAATACAGCTATCTGGAGTACCAATGATGCTGCTTCAAAAACTACAAAATAAAAGATACCAGTTTCATAACCGCAACAGACTGCAGAATATAAACGGATTCTGACTATTCTTCGGAACATTCTGACATTTCGCTACTAACCTCCCCATCAGTGTTTCCCTCTCATCCCCAAGATGCTGCAGAGCGTGTGTGCGTGTGTGTATGTGTGTGTGAATGTTTGGGTGTGATGATGATGATAAACACAACACACTCCTGCCTCTGCTGTAGAGAGGGAACGTCTGCTGTAGAGAGGGAACGCCTACTGGGTCGTGCAGCTGAAAAAATAAAAATTAAAAAGTGTGTATAAATCTCTGTATAAAAAAGCAAATAACAATAAAACAGAATGAAACATGTGACTAAAACAGGAGAAGAAATATTTAAAAAATGGCTAAAAGCCCCCGAAGATGCTGAAAGGGTATTAGTTTTTTAATGGCTTTTATTTTGTCGAGCGTTTTCTCAGACTCTCTTATCTGATTGGTTGCTTGAGTTCTGCGTCAAGCAGAATGAACCAATCATAGTGCGGCATCTCCGGCTAACGGGCTAAGGGAGCGTCTTCTGCATCACGTCGGAGCGACGAGAGCCAGATTTGTGCAGGTTAAGAAGAAAATCTGCTCGTTTTTAATCTTTAGTTGATCTCAGCGGGTTCGCAGTGTGTTTTCGAGCCCGAACCTCTTTGGCCGCTGACTGCGTGGTGTTTATCCCTTTAGTCGGCTAGCAAGTGCTAATGAAGCTAAGCTAACTAAGAAACTGGGGTCAACTAACGGGACAGAAGGTTATTAATCATTTCTACAAGTTTAAACAGGCTGGGGTGTATGTTCCAGTCCTTTGCGTGTACATTATAAAACTAGGCGTTTAAATGAAGTTATGAACCTTTAAATCAAATTGCCAGAGTGTTTTACTGTTGTTAGCTAGCTTCTCCAGCTAGCCGTTGCTTAGAAACGACTGGTCTGAGGAACACACCTCGTTCTGACCGAATAGTTAGTTTTCTTGGTCTTTATGTTTAATATTTTAATTTAACATAATATATTTAAATAAAATGAAAAAGATAAATAATTATATTTTCCTTATGCATAACTGTTTTATGGTGTTTCCCCCGAAATTAGAAGAAATTTCGACTACATACTGTAACAATGTGTATCTAACTTATTTGATAATATTAATAGTAACTGTGATAACAAGTGTATAACCTATTTAACAGCATCCGTTGAAGCAGGTTTTATTTATAATTTGCTAATGCATAACGCTTTATGGTGTTTTTTTTCCCCTAAATTAGAGTAAATATCAACTGGCTACTGTGCATCTAGTCTATTTAACAACAGCAACTGAAGCAGGTTTTCTGTCAGTGTTTCTCAGTTCTGGCCCTGATCTGTCTTTGCTTGGCCCTTTCAGTGTTTTCTCACCCTCCTTTGGTTGGTGATGATCCGGTGAGTTAAATTGGGTGTTTTGGAGCTGGAAATCACTGAATGTTCAGGAAAGGGACATTCCAGGACTATGATTTGTAAACATGGACTAAAAAACAAAATTGTGTCTTAAGTACTTGGCAGGCTCTCAAACCAGGTTTTATGATTCAGTACTGCCCTTGTAAAGCCAACAGTCTGGACAGCTCTACTACAGCCGTCTGATCCCTTCTTGATTCCCTACAGATGGTTGGTGATCTTACTGCAGTTGACTGAAGAATCCCCGGCACTCTTCTCGCTCAGCATCATGTCCTGTGCCCTGCAGTGATAAGCTTTCAGCAGTTCAGCGTGCAGCATCATCTGAACTGTTTCTGATAAGATGGAAACTGAAGCGGTAAGATTTCTCACTGACTGCTGTGTTACTTGCTTGCTGCCTTTGGCTGTGCTGAACACATGTCTCATGTTTACATATGCATTTTCCAGGCCATTATCCCTATTTGGCAGAATAAACCCCATGGTGCGACCCGAAGTGTGGTGAGGCGAATCGGCTCCACGCTGCCACTGAAGCCTTGTCCCAGAGCATGCTTCCAGGTAACCACACAAAGAACTGTCCATGAGTATTTCCATACCTTCCGTATGTTGGTGTATAAATGCAGTTGTAAATCAAGTAATAGGAGTCAATCCTACTAGCTTTCTTATTTGGTTTAAACAATTTATATGGCACAGGACTTTTCTTATTAATGTGCTCTTCCTAAGTTTTATTATTTTTATTCCACCTTGTTTTGGTCTCTCTTCTTGTATCGCTTTTCTAACCCTAAAAGATTCTTAAATATCTGCTGTATTGCATGTGTATTCAGATTGAAAATACTGTTTCGACCATAAAACCAAAGTTGGGTGTGTCTATGCACTAGTATTATAGCAAACACAAAATCATACTTTCTCTTGGAAATGCAGTCTAGTTTAAACTGCCCTGTGTGTGTTGGCCAGGAGCTGCCAGGTATTTCCTCACTGCGGCACCCAGATGGCCCCATGGTGCCCACGCTGGCTGACATCGCCTGGATCGCCGCTGATGAGGAGGAGACCTACGCCAGAGTGAGGTGTGTTTGCTGCCTTGTCTCAGCTGCTTTATTTTCAGAAACTGTGGCAATACAGTATATAAAAGTGCAGTTTTTATTGTAGTTTCTAGTATGATCCTATTTAATAGAAGAGTCTGAGCTCTAACCAGTCTCTTTCTCCCGCTGGTCAGGAGTGACACGCGCCCCTTCAGGCAGGAGTGGAGGCCGACACCTCTGCTGGTGCTCCACAGGAACTCCTCAGTGCCCAACTTCAGGCGCGAGGGCAAACGGATGGAGGGTCTGAGGAAGCCGGGCGTGACTGCGCTGAACCGCACCACCGCGCTGCAGGACGAGCTCAGCCGTCTGCGGGCCCAAATCGCCAAGATTGTGTCGGGCGAGTCAGGTAGGATGACTGGGAAAACTGTGAATCATAAATAAGTATTTTTCCACTGCTGTTTTTAAATTGTGTCGTGTTCTTAGTAACACATCAGCTTCTTTTAACTTGTAACCTCCACTTATACACTCTTTCTCCAGTGGAATGGGCACAGTGTGGTGGCTAAACTGAGAAGTACCATTAGCCGCAGCAATTTCTTATTGGGTTTAAATAATTATGTGCATTATTATCTAATTATTATTATGTGCAGTGTCTTGCAATTTTCTTATGTGCAATACCACTGCTTATGACAATATTACTGATCTACTACTGACCTCTGTTACGTACAATAACAGACTCCTAAACGCTATTTGTGTTACTTGTAAATGACTTAACTATGTTATTTATCTACAGTATTTATGCCCAGGATTTGTGTATTTAGAATAGTGTATTTCATATTGAGTTTTGTTGGATTTATTTAGACTTTATGTTTTATGTTGTTCTTGTTTTTGTGTCTCTGTGTGTCATCAATAAAGTTTTCTGCTTTTGATTCAGTGCATTACAGAAACACTGATTACAAGCGATAGAGAAAAGTGAATGCGAAACACTGTCCAGTGGTCAGTGCTTTTGTAGTTTTGTATTTGTTGGGCCACATCTGGTTTATGTCTGTTAGCTGCCAAAACAAAGGTTTCTCAGTCTGAATGTTGTTTATAAAGCCGTCTGCATATTTGCTGTTTACCTTCTAAGTCAAACTGACTAAGCTTGTACAGACATTAGAAATGCTCCAGGCCAGACCTTGCTGCAACTGCGTTCTGCTGGAGCTCCCATTTTGCTCTCTCTAAATGGAGGGTGTATAAGTGCGTTATGCAATGGTGGCCTTTGAATGGCGTTGCATGGCAGGACACTTACCAGAGCAACACTTTCTTTTGGAGAAAGACCTGGCTTTCTTATGTAAACTTTGCAATGTTCTTAAAATAGTGCTTTGTTTTGCTTTCTAAATGATTGAATTTAAATTATTTGGATCCTCTTAAATGAAAATAATTAAGGATATAAATGTCCCAATAAGACCCTGCAGATAATGCTAACAATATGGGGTCTGTTGTTACTAGGATAAAAATAATGCTTGGCATGAGTTAAGGTACAGCTTTGCTTTGCTTTCGTGTGACTCATTGCCTTTCAGTTGTTTCTGTATTGGCTCCTGTCTAGTTTTTCATGTTTCTGTTTCTATGCAGAGTTGCTTTATTTTGCAGGTATTCATGGATTAGACTGAAAAGACTATTTTTCCAAGGCTAAGATTAATTCTAGACCCAGACCACACTGGTCAATAAAGGATCTGTGTAGCTGCAGGTTTTCAATCCAACAAATAAAGAGTAAACTTGGTCTCAGTCTTCAAGCAAGTGATCAGGTGAGCTCCTGCTTGTTTAAAATGGAAACCTGCAGCCACACCAGCTCTTTGTGCATAACATTTGACACCCCTGACCAAGACCAATACGGATTTTCAGTAGTGTTTCACTGTTAACGATTTTATTTCAATTCAAAGTCAAAGAATAGACTAAATCCATTTCAGAGAGACCAGAAAAGGTGTATATTTAGTGTTCCACTGGAGCTACGAGGCTTATAGCCTACAAGTAAAGAAAGATACTAATACTCGGCCATCTAGCATTTGCATAGTACTTGCTTAAATCATTACACATTTGCCTTGGAGCTTGTAATTAATCTCTTTAGAGTCTGAATCAGAAAATGTTGTTGATCCTGGAGGATGACTGCATAGACACAAAGATAAGAATAATATAAAATATAAAGTCCAAATAAAATCCAATTCTGCAGGAAATACTCTGAATATGCTATGCTATATGAACAAATGCTGGTGTTTACATACTATAGATGAATAAATTTCAGTTAAGTGAATTACTATTACGCTTGTCTCGATACTGAAATTTCAAACTTAATACCGATACTAAGGATGGTGCTTGATACTCGATACTATTTTCGATACTACAGGGGGAGAAAAAACAAACACAGGAACTTTTTAATAAATAATTTAAAGTGTGCTCATGAGACCGTCGCACCGGTTCTCTGCGGAGGAAAGCTTCGCGACCGGCCTCGTTCGATAGGTCTCAGGGAGCTGAGGGTCCCTGTAAAAGTTTGCGGTGCTAGGTTTTTCCACAACCGAGCTACGGGGCAAAATACTCCGTTTTAGCCGGCTCAGAATTTAAAGGCGCACAATGCTAGTCAGTTTGGCATGTCTAGGTGCTTGCCCTGCGGAGCAACGCGGTTCTGTGGGGAGGAGAGCTTCGCCACCAGCCACATTCGATAGGTCTGGGCGAGCTAAGGGTCTGTGTAAAATTTCGCGGTGCTAGGTTGTTCCCCTGTCGAGGTACGGGGCAAAACAACATTAGTCCCTAGTGTGGGTTTAGCGGTTACAGATAATGAATGAATGGATTTGTCTGTTGTTTTTATTGTGTACAATTCACTACAATATTAGTGTCACATTTGCATATTTTTACATAACTATTTTGCAACCTCTTTTTGTTCCTGTTGTGCTAAACAAGCTGTTTTACCTTTCATTTAAGACTGATATATATGTAAATGTGTTCTGTTCTTAATGACTGTTTTCATTAAGACTCATTAAGTCATCAAAGTAGTTAAGGTTGAAACACTGATTATAACTAAACTGTAGGCTAAATGGGCAAATATATGTAGAGGTGTTGGTTCTTGTGATAGCAGAAAAACCGAGCAGAGTTTTCATGTATGTATGTATGTATTTTGAAACTATAACATCATCTACACATTACATCATATTACTTTATCTCAAAAAACAAAGGAAATTTGTTTTGCATGAATGATTAATGATCACAACTAAGTATTGTAACTGTACACACTGGGCTTCGTCTAGGGTGTATTTGGAAATGGCAATAAAGATAAGATAAATTATTTTTTATTTATTCTGTTAGTTTACTCCCCAGATCAGTAGCCTTTTTTCTCCTTTTCTCAGATACCTATGATCTTGGCATAGTACTGTCTGTAATCTTCCTTCCTTTCCCTCTCCCTCTTTCCCATTCGGGCCCCCTCGCTCTCTCTTGCGCATGCACACACTCCCTCCTGCTATTTCCCAGATGTGCACTCTGAAGCAGTGCAGGCAGCGCTGGAGCGTCAGTGTGAGAGGAAGATGGCTGTCCCCATGCCCTCTAAACGACGATCCCTTGTCGTGCAAACGTCCATGGAGGCATATACCCCACCAGGTCACTATGGTAGTGTGTTTGTGTGTATGTGTTTTGGATTGCTTGGTCTAAATGATGAACACTGAGAATTTGTGAACTTCTAAATATAACGTGCTTCATAATCAGAAGTAGATCCTTGTGTTTACAACACACACAGGAACACAGTCACAAACAAAACATCCTACACCAACTTAGTATGTTTGATTTTACCAGGTCTGTGGGTTGATATGTCTATATTTTAGGGTTTTTTTTCACACTTTCAGAAAGGGCTAATGTAAAATATCAGGACAAACAACAGTAGTGATAAGGCCCTCCAGTTGTCAGGAGGTAATTAACTCTTAAGGCAAATCAAGAATTGTCGTTAGGAATTGTCAATGGCTGGCAATTCCGGAGTATAAAAAAATAAAGCCTTTTGCTCAAGCATAGACTCGCCAGCTTGCTGAAGGAAGCTAATTGATGCTTACAAAGCTGGGAATGGTGACAAAAGCATATCAAAGCCCTTCCAGCTCTCCATTTCCTCTGTCTGCAATGTCATTAAGAATTGGCATTCAGGGGTATCTGTGAAAGTCAAAGTAAGATCTGGAAGACCTAGAAACCCCAGATACAGCTGCTCATATGCTGCCCAGAAAAGCAAAGCAACACCCCCATATAACAAAGGACCTGCAGGAAGATTTACATGACGCGAAAGAGGTGGTGCACCATTCTGTTATACAGCTTTTCTTACACAAACATGGTCTGCATGGAAGTGCCATCGGATGGAACACACACAGGAACTCTCATCATTGAACATTGTTGAAAATACATAGGATAGATTTTTAACATGCTGCGCATGAAAGATGGGCCCAAAACATGCTACGTAAAAAGTCCTAAAACAAGAATAGAAAGACTTGTGGGCTCCAAAAACGTTTGCAAGCTGAGATATTTAGAAGGGGGCATTGCGAAGTACCATCGTAGGTCATTTCCTTTGCTGCAAAGGTTTTTCGTTTCGGTTCAAAAATCAAAATGTATATATACACAAACATATATACTCACCCACACATCCCACAAAAGTGGTTGAAGTTGTTTTTCTGTTCTCTTTTTCTGTAGATTCCTCATCAGGCTCAGAGGGTGAAGGATCTCTAGGGAGAAGTGGGGGTGCTGGGGTCGAAGCCTGGATCAGCCAAGCTCTGCGTGGATCATCATCATCAACCACATCATCATCATCTTCACACAGCAATGGATCTGCCAATGCAGCACGTCTGGCAGAGAATAACGCACACACTTACAACAGTGAGTACAGAGTAGGGCTTATTGATGTAATGTTTATAAATTGGTTTTATTATTGTCGTTGCTGTAGGATACATCTTCAGATAAGATAAGATAAACCTTTATTAGTCCCACAAGTGGGAAATTCAATTTAGTAACGGCAGAGAGTGGACAGTACAAGCAGAGAGTGGACAGGACCAAATACTGAGAGTGCTGAATACTATAGTGGGTATCCTCTTTTGCATCACTCATTACAGAGTATAAGAGCTTTGTGAAATGGGTTTTTTATGGCTGAGCAGCTGCACACAAGTCTAACATCTTTATGCCAAAGTGCCAGCTGGCACACCACCACTGGACTCTGGAGCAATAAAATCATATTCCCTGGAGTTATGCTCACACTTCACTACCAGACAGTCTGATGGATGAATCTTGGTTTGGTAGATATTGGGAGAATGTTACCTACTGGAGGACTATGTGCATTATTTTTGCTATGATGTGCAACACCATGTGCAATATTGTGCAATGTTCTTATCAGGTGTTAAACATTATCATTATGTGCAGTCGTCTTCCCATGTGCTATATTATATGACGTTTTCTAAATGGGTGCTGAATCACTCCATTATGTCCAATATATTAGGATTATATGCAATATCACTACTTATGTCAATATTACTTTTATTACTTAATATTTCTACTTATCTCTACTACGTGCAATAACATACTCCAAACTACCATTTATGCTGGTAGATTTCACTTAACTGTGTTACCTATACGTGTAGTATTTATACCCAGCATTTCTGTTTATAGCATAGTGTATTTTTATATTGAGTTTCTTTTTTTTTCTACAGATTTTTATATTTCAATTTTATTCAGACTTTACATTTTATATTGTTCTTTGTATCTGTGTGTCTTTGCAGTTATTACATAAACGATTTCCTCCAGGATCAATAAAGTTTTCTGATTCTGATTCTGATTCACAGTGCCAACAATAAGTTTGGTAGAGGAGGAATAATGGGCTGGGGCAGGTATTCTGGATTTGGGCTTGGCCTCTTAGTTCTATTGAAGGGTAATAACAGAGATGTTTTACAGAGTTATATTCTTCTGACATTGTGTCAATAGTTTGAGGAAGACCATTTCCCGCATGACTGTGCCCCTGTGCACAAAGCGAGGTCCATAAAGACAAACTGGATGTGGAGGTACATCAGTGGTCTTTATGGAGCCCTGACCTCAACCCAACTAAGCACCTCTGGGATAAAGAGCTAGGGGTTAGGTCAAGGGCACTTCAGCAGGGCGAGTACTGTTCATGCACCTCCCACCACTCCAGCCAGTCCTGTCTCTGCAAGTAATCAAACTGGCAATGTTTCGTTCCCAAACTAGTTTCTTTAACCTTTAGGCCATGGTTGAACCATTTGTGTGTACATAAAGTGAAATTGCCTCTAGGTGAGACTGTATACTGTATATATCTGGGTGCCTGCCCTGCGGTGATCTCTCCAGGGCCCAGAAATATGCTCCCGGGACCCCCCATGACCCAGGTTAGGATATGTGACTTCTCTGACATCATCCACATCCACCACACCCACTCACTGTCAGATCCAGAGTGACGAACTGTCTTCCAGCTGCTTTTTACCTCTCCTCTCTTTTACCTCTCCTTTCTTTGATGATCTCATTCCTCTTGTGAGGCTAAAAATCAGCTTCCAGACATCTTCCTTAATTGTATTTCAAAGGTGCATCTGTCCATCCTTAGTCTCAGATTCCAGATTTCCTCCTGTTCTACTTGTTCTTCCCAGAAACAAAGTGTTCTGCTTTCTTTTCAGCCATTTGTTGGCCTTTGGTTGTTGTTTTTATGGAGAATATTTAAGTGACATTCCCCGAGCTTGTTCTGTTGTGGTCTGCTCTATAATCATGTGGACATTAGCAAGTAACTTTGCTAAAGGCTGCAAGTGATTAGGCTAATCAACAGACGCAGCTGACACTTGGCTCCCCTCGCAATACGTCCCAGAGGCCAGAACGAGTCCATCTGTTAAAATCTGAAGAAAAAGAGCTATTTTTAACCCTTCTCTTTAAGCAGCAGCTGTTATTGCGATGGTCTTCTCCATATCTGTAGTAAACGGAGCTTTTAAGAGATGAGAAGTGGCTGAATGTGTTCTCTCAGTTCAGAATTTTTGAGGTCACAGTGTGGAAAATTTGATAAACTCAATTATAAGTGGAAAAAGACGAGTCTCGTCATCCTCCCGGAGACCTGTGATCCAATCTCTGCCTTATGCACTGGAGCAAAGAGCTTTTTATAATTTATAAAGTGAAAGTGACCATTCTGTCATACGTGAACACACCACAGCACACAGTGTGAACAGCACGAAATTCCTCCTCTGTATGTAACCCATTTAACCCATTCACCAAGTGAAGCAGCCAGCAGCCAGGAACACAGAGGCCGGGAGCAGTGTGTGGGGATGGTACCTTACTCAAGGGAACCTCGGAGATGCTTAACAGTCTTAGGAATCGAACCCACAACTTCCTGATCAAAAGGCGAACGCCCTAATCACTAGGCTAGCTGCTTTGAAAGCCTATTAATTCATAAATAGTTGATTAGTAATTTAAATAATATTGACAGTGATAAAATATGTATCAGTGAGGGGGAAGCACATTATGTGTAAAAGCGCATTATGTGTTTTAACTGTTGATAAAAGTATGAAGATGATATATACATACGTAGGTATATTGTACATACATGTGCATGTATGAGGCTTAAAATAAAATAAATCCTGTTCTTAATATTAGAGTTGCAAATTAAACTTACTTCTCATACAAATTGCATGGGATCATTTCAAAGATGTAGTTGGTTTTACCCGGCAGTGAAGTTGAAGGAGTTTCCTTAAGCTCTCAGGCATGATGTTATTAAACACCTCTCAAATGGAAAAAGCAACAGAGACCCAGAAAAATTCTTCAGCATCCTGGGACAGGATGATCCTGGGACAGCATGATCCTGGGACAGGAGCTCCACACAGGATCTTTGCCAGAATGATGATACGGAAGGTAAGAGAGAGGCCAGCAGTTCCTGGAAAATAGTTCTTTAAGTTATTTTAGTTTAGAGAAAGGAGGGTTGGTCCCAAGAACACCACACCCACAGTAAACTATGGTGGTGGGCGCATCATGATATGGGGTGTCTGAATACTTTTTTTCCCTTTCGGTTAACTTTTTATATTAATATGTACGTTTTGTTTATATTTATAAGTCCAAAGTCAAAAGACATCATATGTTGGACAGTATTTTAAATAACAAAAGCAGCTGTTTCCTATAAACTATGTTAAGATCCACCACAGTCGAAAGGAATCCTCGAAATTTATCATCCATGCACAGCTAAAACAGCCTTCATAAAACACCTAAAATCATAAAAACAGTCAGCAGTGCAGTTCAGCAGCGTTTGGGTGAGGATCAGTACGCCCAGCAACACGGGGGGAAACCTGATGCTGACACTGTCTTCACTTTATGTTCTTGGATACCTTTGTGAGCCTCCAGAGCTCTGAAATATGAGCTACGCACTGAACTGGAAAACAGAAAGACACAGACCGGTTCCATAAGAAACCCTGATCACGGAAGAGCACATGAACACATGGGACCCCTCAGGTGCCTTCGAGAGGTCAGGCCTGACACCATTACTCACTCTGAGAGTCCGGACAGGCCACTGGGGTGGTTTGGGGCATTATGGTGTGTCCTTGGGCGTAATGTATGTTTTTATGTGTGGACGCTGTGTGTGTGTGTGTGTGTGTGTGTGTGTGTGTGTGTGTGTGTGTGTGTGTGTGTGTGTGTGTTTAGCGGAAGCACTCACACACACACACACACACTTATCTTAACCTTCAGTCTGTTTCTCATTACTGACATTTATCACATTTTGCTTATAGACTAGGTTTTAAGACTATATTTAGTAAAATATCTATATATTATTAATGTATCATCGCAGTCGTAGCAAAACCTTGGATCTCCAAAATGTTACTTTTATGGGAGAAGAAAGCTGAGTTTATAATGGAAGTTATGAAAAAAATTATTGTTCCAAGTTACTTCTACTTCTAAGTTCTATTGGGCTGCTCATCATGACAGGTCTAACACAAATTCAAAATTTCTGAAGGTCTCTCCAGAATTAAAATGGCTAAAAATGGAGATATTGTTTATCCTGACTGTAACAATATGTACTTTAATATAAATCAGTAAGAAGATTCTGAAGAGTTCTGAAAAGTTAAAAAAATCACACACACACACACACACACACACACACATACATATACATATATATATA
>JBBJLS010016639.1:0-15446 GCA_037577275.1 Bryconaethiops microstoma
CTAAAAAAAGTTTGTATAAACCAATCATCAATTTATAAATCATATTTTGAAAACAAATCATTTGTCTTCAGCAAAAATGACAAATTTTACAATTTTGTAAAATTTTACAATTTTGATTTGTCATTGGTGTGTGTTGATTTGTCAATGGGGCTTTAGTTTTAATTTGTCTTGGGGAAGTTTGTTTTTGAACAGGGCTATAATTTTGATTGGTCTCCGGGGGAGTAAACAAATTGTTGATAGGGCTATAGTCTCAAATTGTTGGTCAGGGATGTTAGTTTGTTGATGGGGCAACACTTGTGATTCATTAATAGGGAGGGGGTGTTAACTTGTCAGCAGGGCTATAGTTTCTAATTGTCAATGGGGGTTTTGGTTTATCGACAAGGCTATATTTCTGATATGTTAAGGGGGTGCGAGCATTGTTTTGTCGATAAGGTTATAATTTTTATTTCTCTGTGGTGGAGGAATTTGGAAATGGAGCTATAGATTTTATTTATCTGGAGGGAGTTTATTTGTCAATTGGACAATAGTTTTGATTTGTCTGGGGGCACGTCAGTTTGTCGACAAGGCTATAATTTTGATTTATCTGAGGTGGAGCTGTTTGGAAACTGAGCTATTATTTTGATTTCTTAACAGGGGAGGGGGGTTAAGAATGTTGACCAGGCAATAGTTTTGATTTGTCTGGGGGAGCAGATTTGTCAAAATGGCTATTGTTTTAGTTTATTAATGGAGGGGTATTCTGACTTTTTCTTTCTGACAAGGCTAGTTCAGGTGTGTAATTTAGCCAGCAGTAACTTGGTTAAAAAGCAGATGTTGATTCGAGTCTAGCTCTACAGGTATGAAGTACAGATCTGGACGACTTAAGCACTGCTGTACGTCACTCTGGATAAGAGCATCTGCCAAATGCTGTAACTACAGTATAAATGTCTGAGGGGAGTTGGTTTGTCCTTAGGATATTGTTTCGTTTTGTCAATAGAATGAGTGTTGTTTTGTCAGTGGAGTTATAGTTGTGATTTGTCAAGAGAAGATGTGGTTCATCTATAGTTTTGATTTTCCTGTGGGCGGGAGGCATGGGGGTTAGTTTATTGATGCGGCTGTAGTTTTGGTTTGGTTTGTCAATGTTTCTATAGTTCCCAATTTGACGATGAGGAGGGTGAGTGTTTGCTTCAAGGAACTGTACAATAAATACTGAATAAAACTTTTCATTCATTTCCTTCTTTTCCTTCCTGCCTACAGATATGGTGGCACCAGCCAGAGAGACAGCAAGGAACTTCATTTTCCCTCCAATACAATAATAATGGAACATCACTGGATTTCCCACAGAACTATCTGTTCCTCTCTGTCTACATCCTAATCTTCATCTTGGGTCTTCCCATCAACTCCTATGTTGTGTGGCTGATCGTAACTGGTGCAGGAAGTGGAGTCGTGCCAGAGCTCTTTGTGCCCAACCTCTCTGTGTGTGAAATCATTATTTGCTTCTATATTGTACCCACTGTCTTCTTCATTTTATCATACAGAACAGATGCTTTAAAATATTCCATTGTTTTTTTTTTTTGTTGATAATACTCGCCATCGGATGGCTCTTCTTCCAGTGCTGTGTCTGTGTGGAACATTATGTGGCTGTGGTCCATCCTGTCGTCTTCCTGAAGTTTGTAACCTTTAAGGTTCTGGGTGGCCATTTCAGCAGTCATGTGGTTATTAGTGCTGGGAGTCTGTGCAATCTGTCCATTATTTTCTGTGAGAATCATGTATAGTTTTCTGCTGCCACAATACTTCATTTTGTTTTCTGTAAAGGCTTTCTGCTCTGTTGCAGTGCTCAAGGCTTTGAGGCGACCGGGTCCTGGTGAGAAATGGAGTGCAAAAGACGCAGAGGCCAACCGCATGAAGAAAAAGTCTTTCTGGGTGATTCTGATCATCCTGCTGTCCATGGTTCTTATTTACGCCCCAGTGGTCTTCTTTATATTTATGTATGATTATTTGTCTTACCAGCAGACACGGTATGGCTTCATAGTGTGTTTCTACTTAATTACAGTAGCTGGGCTTGTGCAGCCTTTTCTGTATCTGCATAGGGCTGGAAAACTTCCTTTCAGACGGGGCTTTGGATGCTTTCATAATTAATATCAAACATGCTCAGCACCTCTTAGATTTACACATTTATCTCACCATCTATGTATGTATGTATGTTTGTATCTATCTATCTATCTATCTATCTATCTATCTATCTATCTATCTATCTATCTATCTATCTATCTGTCTATCTATCTATCTATCTATCTATCTATCTATCTATCTATCTATCTATCTATCTATCTATCTATCTATCTGTCTATCTGTCTATCTATCTATCTATCTATCTATCTATCTATCTATCTATCTATCTATCTATCTATCTATCTATCTCTTTCAATTCCCTCCAGGATCAATAAAGTTTTCTTATTCTCTCTCTCTCTCTCTCTCTCTCTCTCTCTCTCTCTCTCTCTGTCTGTCTGTCAATTTTTTTCTCTGTCCAAGTAGGTATTGAGTGCAAGACAAAACACTAGAGCATCAGAACAACAGAACCAGCAGAACTCAGGCAGTGGAGTAATTAAATGTGCAGAAAATGCCAGTTTAGAGGAGATAAAATGACGTTACAAAAACCAAGTTGATTTTTTAGTGTCTGGTTCTCGTGAACTTGCTTTAGATACAACAAAATTGGTGCAGAAATTATGTATAATTCACATTTGTTTTCTGTGGTTACACTGTGACAACCATTGTTCGGAAAGATGAGACGAATTCATTATACAAGGAGAATCTGGTGCTTGGACCTACATCCACACTAAGATGAGACATTTAATCTTGAATTACTTCTTTTTTTTAATTTAGTTTAGCATGTTTTTCATTTATTTTTTCTTTGTATTTCTTTGTGTTTTGTATTTTCTCATTTCTAAAGCAATTTGACTGACTGCAATATATGAAACTTGCTGTATGAATAAACTCGCTGCGCCGAACTGTGCATATAATGATTTATATTATCCTGTGTAGGAAAAATGAAATAGATGCCTGTGCTTATCAGTCTTTCTGTGTTTAACAAAAAATATGTCAAAATCTTACTCAATTAAAAGTAGTAGACAAAAAATATAAAAGTCAAAAAGTATCAGCATTAAAACTTTCAAGGTAAAGAGCAAACACTTTAACAAAGTCTTTAAAAGTTTTGTTTGTGTGATCGTGTGTAATTAATCAGCAGAATTCATTCTTGCACTGGGAAATGAAGTAAATTAGCTTGAGCTGTTTTGAGTTTTATACTAATATGAATGTGGCTGGATATTTTAATAATAATGAAAATTTCAGATACACAGGACTTCAAATGATACACACAAAGAATAGTAAAGTATTCTAGTATTTGAAATGTGTTAGTAATTTTAAAGTTTAAATTAAAATACAATATGAAAGTTTTCTTTGTCTTCTTGAAGGAAAAATAATTCAATTATAATAATACTTGAGTCCAAATCTAACAAAATAATACTTAACAAAGCACAATTACAGGTATTAGATTTTTTATCTAAATAAACAGGCTGGATGAAAAAACCAAAGACTGCCATTAGTTCGGTTATCAATAAAAACAATACTATCAGTAAAAACGCAATAGTGACAGATTACAAAAGTGAAAGATTAATATGTGGGCCAGTCAGAGGCATTTTTTAATTTTTAACTCCTGTTCATAAAACTACAGTTAAAACGTAAGACTTTCAGCACCTCTAAAAATCTCTTTAACTCCAGGAGTATTTTTCTGATATTTGGAATGATTTGGGTAAAGTCTTATTTTTATGAGAGTTTTAGAGACACAAGAGATTATTAGATTAAACAAGCATTACTAAACACCAGCTCAGCCGTTTTGAAAGGCAGAACGCATTAATATGTCATTACCAGAAATTCAAATATTCCACCCATGCAAAAGAACCCTCTCCTGGTGGCGCGCTGCTTTACTGCCAGCAGAACAAGATCAAAGCTCGTCCAGGTCTGAACAATTTACCATTTATAATACATATTTATATGTGCAATGCCAGTTATGGTCCAGTCTTTTATTTCTCATGCTTAAATCATTTAAATAAAATCAGGACTTATGTGTAATATGATGTGTAGAATTCTGGACCTTTTCTGGGGTTGATTCTGTACTGCAACACATCTGAGCTTATTGTAGTTCAGCAGGATCAAAGTGTCCATTGTGATTCAATGTGTAAAATCTTGCAACTCACATTATTTCGGAGATAACACCAGCTTGTTCTGTTCTTATGTCATTCCAGTGTCTCACTTTAGTTTGTTTAGCTGCAGATTTTAATATTTATTTTAAATAATTCATTTTAGTTAATGTCTCCTCTGGGTAACATTTTTGTCCAGCCTATTTTATCTTATCTGGAGCAGGGTCTGCAAAGGCCAATGGATGCAAAGGCCACGTGCTAGGTTACAGCGGCCACTCCAGGTTCAACACTTTAGTGCAAAAGTGTGTTTTTTCTAGACTCCACACTGAAAACCCGCCAAACATGTGCAGCCAAACAGCTAATTCGCATGTTTATGACCACCAGACCTGTTCCAGATAAGAGAAGTGTGTGCAGCTTATCTTGAAGACGAGCTTCTGCTGCCACTCCGAGATCTTGGCTTGCTAAGCGGAAAGGGCCCAGAGACCACGCTGATGCCGGTGGCCGGTGGAAAGAGACTTTTGTGCTTATGTTTTTACAGAGACGTGACTCGATGACAGCGCTCCGGAGACAGCTACCTCTATTAGCAACATGCTAATGTACTGAAGCGACTGTGATTCACAGTCATATTTATTGCTGTATTTGCACATGTAACTTCTACTCCGCATTTTGGTTTACACTTCTCGTGAAACGCTTAGTCCGTTGTCGTTGCTTGCCATGCCAACTCCATCCAGAAGTCATAACACAAATTTGTCTGAGTGGGTAGTTTTGATACCTTGTGGGGGGTTATAGTTTTGAATTGTTGCGGAGGGTAGATAGATAAATTTATAGTGACCCCTAAATATAACTGTTATTAATTTCCTGCATTTCCTTCTTTTCTAGAGACGAAGTGACCTCAACCAGAGAAACAGCTATGAACTCTTCATTCTCACTTCAATTCAGTAATAATGAAACAGCCTTTGACATCGAATCTGACTATAATTTCCTCTCTATCAACATAATAATCTTCATCTTGGGTCTTCCCATCAACTCCTATGTTGTGTGGCTGATCGTAACCGGTGCAGGAAGTGGAGTAGTGCCAGAGTTCTTTGCTCTCAACCTCTCTGTGTGTGAAATCATTATTTGCTTCAACGTCATACCCACTGCTTTCTATGTTTTATTGAACAGAACAAATGCTTTATATTATACCATAGTTTTTTTTTCAACAATACTTTGCATCGGACGGCCCTTCTTCCAGTGCTGTGTCTGTGTGGAACGTTACGTTGCTGTGGTCCATCCTGTCGTCTTCCTGAAGTACAAACCTTTAAGGTTCCGGGTGGCAATTTCAGCAGCCATGTGGTTATTAGTGCTGGGAGTCTGTGCATGCTGTCCATTACTGTCTGCAAGAAGCATGTATTATGTTATGCTGCCACAATACTTCATTTTGTTTTCTGTGAAGATTTTCTGCTCTGTTGCGGTGCTCAAGGCTTTGAAGCGGCCGGGTCCTGGTGAGAAATGGAGTGCCAAAGACGCAGAGGCCAACCGCATGAAGAAAAAGGCTTTCTGGGTGATTCTGATCATCCTGCTGTCCATGGTTCTTATTTATACCCCGGGGATCGTCTTCATATTCATGTTTGATTATTTGTCTAAACAGCAGATACGGTGTGGCATCATGGTGTGTAACTTTTCTCTCACAATTGCTGGCTTTGCGCAGCCTTTGTTGTATCTGAAAAGGGCTGGAAAACTTCCTCAATGCGGTGCATTCAACGAAAGCAGGTGCAGTACAGTTTGAATGATCACTGCATTATGACCGATGCTGTGCTCTAGCAGGGGAGTTGTTAAGTCTGCAGAAATGCAAATACATAGGTGATATGATGAAGTCATGATTTTTGCCAAATGCAAATTATGATTGATTTATTACTGTTAGGTTCTTGTGAAACAAGCTTTAGGAGTGTTTTCGCATTAAAATGTAGAAATGATGTATTACCAAGAATTATTTTGTATGGTTACACTGTGATAACAACTGTTCTGAAAGGTGTGATTAATGTATTTATTAGTGGTTAGTTCTTGCGAATTAGCTTTAGGCGTGTTTTCACATTACAATGGGTGAAGAAGTGATTTTTCATGTATGTTTTTTTTATCATGTATGGTTACACAGTAACAACAGCTGTTCTGAAAGATTAATTGATTATGCAAAGAGAATCAGATGCAACACTGGATATTTTCTTGTTTTTTAAATTCTGTTTTGTATATTATGGAATCATGTTTTTCAGTCCTACTCTCTCAGATCTGTTTACTTTTCACTTTAATTTTTTTTTGTATTTTATATTTTCTCATTTCTAAAGCAATTTGACTGACTGCAGTGTATGTATATTGCTGTATAAATAAACCTGCTATGGTAAACTGTATTTATATTTTGTTTGTATGTTGGTTTGTGATCAGAAGAACTCATTCTTAAACACGTCATTTAAGTCAATTAGCATGAGTTCTCGAAAGTTTCACTCTACACTAATATGAATTTGCCTGGGTTTTGAAAATTACAGTTGCACAAGACTTTTTAACTTTCAGTCAGGGAACTTTTGGAGGCGGACATCTGCTTCCACTGACCACCAACATCAACACTTCTGACTCCAGAACAGAGCATCTTTCACCAAACCTGCTCTAGACCACTCTGTTTACATCTTAACCTATTTATTAATAGGGCATTTTTGAAATGAAGTGGAATTCCTCTTTAAAGGCAGGTGGGCAGTGTGGCCTTGATAGAGATTAAAAGAGAAAACATAGAGAGTGCAGAGAAAAAGTGCAGAGAAATAGAAAAAATAGCCTTCAAGACACTAAAGCTCAGGACAGTTATAAAAAGATGTATCAGTGTTTCACTGTTGTGGTTTAATTAAGAATAATCTGTTTATCAGCACGGCTATGAACACATTTTCCCACCTGTTTTCAGACCACAGTGGTTTGCTTCACCAAAAATAGCTTGGTAATGGACAACAACTTCATGCCCAGTAAACAGTAAACAGTAAAAATTGATTAATATGTAGACCAGTTACAGCCAGTAATTATGAAAATTCAAGTCTGCTTAGTTTTAGCAGTCTGCCTAATAAAATAATCATTTTTAACTTTACCGTTAAACTTTTTAACTCCTGTTAATAAAACTGCAAATAAATGATGAGTTATAAACTACAGTTAAATTATGAGACTTTCAGCATCTCTAGAAATCTGTTAAACCCCAGGAGTATTTTTCAGATATTCGGGATAATTTGGGATGAATGTACCCCAATGTAAAGGTGTATTTTTTGGTTATTGAGACAATAATTTGGTACCAGCTAGCAGAACCCTTTCAAAGTATTAAAGTATATGTGTTTATATAACATAAGATATTATTAGATGAAAAAAGCATTGCTAAGCACCAGCACAGCATTTTTGAGGCAGTTGTTCAGGAGAACTCAAATAATTTTCTCTTTCATTAGTATGTCATCACCAAAAATTCAAATATTCCCCCCCCACAAAAGAACCCTCCACACCTCTGGTGACATCCTGCTTTATTGCCAGCAGAACAAGATCAAAGCTCCGTCCAGGTCTGACCAATTTACCTTTTATGATAAATATTTATATGTGCAATGTAAGTAGTCAAGTGTTTTATTTTTCAGGACTCACAGTGTGATGTGTAGAATTGTGGACCTTTATATTTAAAATATTTATTGCAAATAACTCATTTTAATGAATGTCACCTATGGGTAACATTTTTCACAGCATATTTCTAATGGTGAACTCATGAACACAGACTTTAGTGAGGCTTTCCTTTCAGTCAGATATCTTCTGGGTCCTTAATTTTAAGACTTTTGGTAAACCCATTCATCTCTGTTGCTCACTTTGATTTACTGAGCCCAAAGGCTTAAAAATGATTTTTTTTAATGCTTTCCAAACTGATGTTACATTTGGTTTGAAGATCTGAATCTTTTTTGAGTGTAACATATTTGCTGAAGACAAGAAAGTTTTGATGCAATGTAACTAACCGGGTTCCCAGTGTGCGATGTTCAGAAAGTACCAATAGAGCTCCAAAGAAAGAGAACCAGAGAACCAGAGATAGGGTCCTGGGCACCTGAAGTTCACCAGACAAGCTTTCCGCCATGAGGAAAATTTTATTTTTGTGATGTTGATCTTTGGTAGCTCATGTTCCTTAATGATGATTCTCCTAAAAATCTTTATAGGAAATTAAAACCTACCTGCCCATTAAAATCATCCACATAATATTGTGTTACTTGTAACACCAAAGGACTGTTGAGATATAGACTCCACAAGACCTCTGAAGATGCTGTGGTATCTGCACCAGTCCAGTACAATGTTATGCAGGTGGTTTTTGGGGTGGCTGGTGACCTTGTTGATAGGGATCTACCCCTGTGATGGAAAGGTCATGAGCTCGAACCCCAGAACTGCCAAGGGCACCACTAAGGTACCCCTGAGCAAGGTACTGTCCACACACAACTGCATCATCAGCTGCCCTCTGCTTCACTTGGCTGAATGGATTAAATGGGTTAAATGCAGAGATCAATTTCACATTATTTAGACTGTGTGCTGTGGTGCGTTAATATGTGACAAATGACCACTTTACACTTATACTGAACATTGCGAGGTGGTACTCAGTTTACCAGCATGACTCAAAGATGCTTGTTGAGACTGAGATCTGAGAAATTTGGAGGCAACATCTTGGACTCTTCATCATGTTCCTCGCATTGATTTGGTCTGGGTGGTTGTGTTGTCGACAGGGCTATATTTTCAATTTCTCTAGGTTTGTCAACAGTTTATTATTGGGGCTTTAGTTTTGATTTGTCAACAGCAGGGGATTTGTTCACAGAACTGTACAATGAATATTAAATTAAACTGTTTATTTATTTCCTTCAGATCTGGAGACCCCAAACAGAGAGATAGTGATGAACTCTTCGTTCTCACTTCAATTCAGTAATAATGGAACATCATTGGAAATATCATACTATACTTTATTCTCTATCAGCATCATTGTCTTCATCTTGGGTCTTCCCATCAACTCCTATGTTGTGTGGCTGATTATAACTGGTGAAGGAAGTAGAGTAGTGTCTGAATTCTTTGTGCTCAACCTCTCAGTGTGTGAAATCATTATTTGCTTCAATATTGTACCCACTGTCTTCTTCACTTTCTCATACACAACAGATGCTTTAATTCAAACCATTGGGTTTTTTTCAACAATACTTGTCTTCGGACGGCCCTTCTTCCAGTGCTGTGTCTGTGTGGAACGTTACGTTGCTGTGGTCCATCCTGTCGTCTTCCTGAAGTACAAACCTTTAAGGTTTCGGGTGTCCATTTCAGCAGCCATGTGGTTATTAGTGCTGGGAATCTGTGCAATCTGTCCATTACTGCCTTTAGGAGGGATGTATATTCTTATGCAGGCACAATACTTCATTTTGTTTTCTGTAAAGTTTTTCTGTTCTGTTGCGGTGCTCAATGCTTTGAGGCGGCCGGGTCCTGGTGAGAAATTGAGTGCAAAAGACGCAGAGGCCAACCGCATGAAGAAAAAGGCTTTCTGGGTGATCATGATCATCCTGCTGTCCATGGTTCTTATTTATGCCCCAGCGATCGTCTTCATATTCATGGTTCAGAATTTGTCTTACCAGCAGACAGAGAATGGTTTCATAGTGTGTTATATCTCACTCATTGTTGCTGGCCTTGTTCAGCCTTTGTTGTATCTGAACAGGGCTGGAAAACTTCCTCTAATCCGGTGCTTTTAATAATTTTACAGTTAATATTCTGTACACACTCATTACCCATAAGACTTATTAATTGCAAAGAAAGCAAGAATAACACAAGAGCATCAAATCAGTTCAACAGAACAACATGCCGTGCATTCAACAAAGCAGCTGCAGAACAGTTGAATGATCACTTCATTATGACAGATACTGTGCTCTAGCAGGGGAGTTGTTAAATGTGCAGAAATGCAAATACAGCATTGATATGATGAAGTCATGGTTTTTGTCAAATGCAAATTATGATTTATTTATTATTGTGAATAAGCTTTAGCCGTGTTTTCACATTAAAAGGAGTGGTATATAATCTACATTTATCATGTATGGTTACACAGTAACAAGATGTGATTAATTGATTATGTAAAGAGAGTCGGGTGCTCAGACTGAGAATTAAAAAACCAACACTGGATATTTGCAGTCGGTTTTAATCTTGTTGACTGTCTTAGTTTTTAAATTCTGTTGTGTATATCACGTTTTTCATTTCTACTCTCTCTTAGATCTTTTTAACTTAAATTAGAATTTTGTTTTGTATTTCATATTTTCTCACTTTGAAGCAATTTGACTGACAGTAGTATGTATATTGCTATATACATAAACTTGATGTGCTAAACCATGTTTATACTGTTTTATGTTATTTATGTAGTAAAACTAAAACAGCTGCATGTAGTTCTGTAAAACTGTGCTCAACAGTCTTGCTGTGTTTAACAAAAAATCTTACTGAATAAAAAGTATTAGGTGAAAAATATAAAAGTCAAGAAGTCAAAACATTAAAATATACTAAAACTCAAGAGTAAACATTTAAAAAAATTAAAAGTTCATTAAATGTTTTGTTTGTGTGTTCATTTGTGATCAGGAGAACTCATTCTTAAACAGATACTTTAAGTCTCGCGTTGCCACCCCTTCTCCTCCCATGCAGGGCTAGCACAAAGGCACCACTGAGACTCAAAGTGCATTTTGTCCTTTTACTTTTAACCAAAACAAAACTGGCCTGAGAGCCAAACTCTAGATCTAAGCTTACATAAACTAGGGGAGACAGGAGCACAACAAATAACGATCGGGATGACCGACAACGAAAACCCAAACTCAAAACCCTTAAATACTAAAACACAAAAACCCAACCACCAATAACAAAACAGAAACACTAATAAATACCAGCTGTGACTAATAATCAAAACAAACCCTTACTTTAAACACTGTCATTGCCTCCAGGCCTGACAGTCAATTAGTCCTGGGGAGTTTCACTGTACACTAATATGAATTTGCCTGGGTATTGAAAATTCAGCTGCACAAAACCTTTTAACTGTATGTGAGGGAACTTATAGAGGCAGACATCTGCTTCCACTGACCATCACTATGAACAGTTCTGACTCACTGAGTGTCTCCAGAACAGAGCATATTTCACCAAACCTGCTCTGGACTACTTTTTTACAACTTAACGTCTTTTTAATGGGGGATTTTTTTAATGAAGTTGAGTTCCCGTTTAAAGGGCAGTGGGCAGGGTATGTGAGTGGCCATGATAGAAATTAAAACTAGCAGCTCTCACTCTCAAACTAAAGCACTTAAGTGTCCTAAAGTCCTAAAAATAAACACGAGTGGAGCGAAGGGGGGAGACACAATGAAGCAGAAACTCAATTCGAACCGCTCTAATGCAAACAGATTGTTCCCTTATTAATAACCAAAATGACAATTACAAATGAGACTTACACTCTCAATTTAACACACTTTTGACTCATTCCAGTCATAGGGGTCATCTAACGTAGTGTGTTTAGTGGCTGATTTCTTCTCCATCCTGCAGCATTTTCTCTGGCTCTGTCACATAGAGCGTGGGTAAGGAGGCGCAGATGCAGGATTCCATTTGACATGACTTTATTTAACATAACAGTACCCCCCTCACAACAGCGCAAACCCGGGATGCCAAAGTGGCCCACACAAGAGCAGAAGGTTGGTGAAGGCAGGATGGATGGTGGCAAAAGCAGACCCCGTGGGCCCCACACGGCCGCTTCCTGATGGGCGTTACCCTTGCTGACTATTGATGCGGCCAGGGCAACCTGTGTAGGCTCCTCTGTGTTCTATGAGTAGAAGCCTACAGGTCCCTCTAGTAGCCTAAAAAAATCCCTGGGGGTAAATCCTGGTCCGTTCTTGGGGCCCCGATAGCACCCCTCTCTAACCCATGCTGGGGCCTGAGGAGCACAAGGGAAGATGTCCCTCGGTGTCGACTCGGAAGCCCATGTCCACAGCACAGGTTTAAGGGCTAGCCCAAGAGCTATCCTTGGAGCCGGTGTGTGCGGAACCCTTAGCGCTGTTTCCAGGCTCTTTGGAGCCACCAGTTTGGGGGCAGCCTTTTTCCGAGCTTTGCGGGCACGTGAGTTTGTGCTGGCCATGGATGAGGTTCACCGGACTGGCATGGGAGTTGCCTTACGAGGGGAGTCGGGACTGAGTGCAGGTGGATGAGCCCCAAAGGAAGTCGATTACTTCTTGGGCACCCAATTGGCAGACTGGAGACGGGGGTGTAGTGACCCACCTCGTCTCCTATGCCCCTGAGCCACAGAAATCCCACCTCGCTAAATAGCAAGCCTTAGCAGGAGCCCCCCAACGATTGGGCCGAAGACGAGTGAGCCAAGATTGTTGCCGTTTCCATGGACCTGCTGCACCAGGAGTCCCAATACGCCTCGTCCTCATCCTCAGAACTGAGTCCACCCAGCGGCTCAGAGATGGAGAACGGACTCGCCCTTGTCGGTTTGTACCACCGCTGGGACCAGCTTGCCTCACTTCATGGGCGCACCTCAGCTCACATGCCCGTGGTGGAACCTGTTGCGCCTCTGGGGAAGGTTGGTCCATGTGTCACATGGGGCTTGAGGAAAGATGTGCAGATGCAGAATTCAATTTGACGTGACTTTATTTACAAACTCTAGAACACAAAGAAGGCATGAGAGCCAAAACACAAAGCAAAATCTAGAACCTGATACGTGGTTAACAAAGCACAAAAGACGGTGGACCGACACAAGGACATGAACCAAGGTAACTTAAATACACAGACGACTTGGATATGAACCAATCAAGAAATACAATCACTTAATCTAAAACACAAGACAGCTGTGACTTAGACAACATGACAGCAGACACAATGAACCCCGACATATTTAAAAAAAAAAGTCCCATGATACAACTTAAACAAGGGCAGCCTCTAGTGGCCACTGACCGCAGATGTAACAGGCTCTCTACTGGCAGTTACATGATGTCATAATGGCCAACATTCAATAAATGTTATTTATTATCATATTGGTCTAAATACATTAGCTGGAAGCAAAACTCACTTTAAGCCAAAACTACAAAGCCTGCCATCAGATTGGATATAACTAAGAGCATTATTAAAAAGATTGTCTTTAAAATCTTGAGACTGGATATTCTCAGTAAATAGTAGTAACAGATTAATATGTGGACCAATTACAGGCAGTTAAAGGGTATAAATACTTAGCAATCTGCTTAATTAAATATCAAATTACTGTTAACTTTACTGCTAAAATTTTTACCTCCTGTTCATAAAACTGCAGTTACGTTATAAGACTTTCAGCTGCCTTAGAAATCTCTTAAACTCCAGGAGTATTTTTCAGATATTTGGGATCATTTGGGAGGAACATACTCCAATGTACAGGCTTATTTTTTGGCAACCAAGACAATAATTTGGTACCAGCTGACAGAAACCTTTTAAAGTATTAAAGAATAGATGTTTATATAACACAAGAGATTATTAGACTAAAAAAGTATCACTAAACACCAGCACAGCAGTTTTGGGGCAGTTGAACAGGAGAACTGAAAAAAATTTCTTTTTCATTAGTATGTCGTCACCAGAAATTCAAATATTCCACCCACATAAAAGAACCATCCACTCTCCTGGTGACATCCAGTTTTACTGCCACAGAACAAGATCTAAGCTCCGTCCAGGTCTGAACAATTTACCTTTTATGATACATATTTATATGTGTAATGACAGTTGTAGTCCAATGTTTTATTTTTCCGTGCTTGAAACATGTATATAAAATCAGGACCCACAGTGCGATGTGTAGTATTTCAAACCTTTATATTTAAAATATTTATTTCAAATGATTAATTTTAATTAATGTCTCCTCTGGATAACCTTTCTCTCAGCCTATTTCTAATGGTGAAGTCATGAACATAGACTTTAGTCAGGCTTACATTTCCTTCAGATATCTTCTGGGTCCTTTTTTTAAAGGAATTGTCGTAGACTGGCTACTTCTGGCCTCATTCATCTCTGTTCCTCACTTTGGTTTGCTGATAAATTTTAAATAAATTTTAATACTTCTCAAACTGATGTTACATTTGGTAGAGAGAATCTGTTTTGAGTGTGACATATTTGCTGAACACAGGAAAGTGTGTGGTCCTGGTGTGTGAGGGAAGCGAATCAAAGACAATTCAGATGACTCAGTAATGGTCTACATTGTTTAAACCACACAAGATTTTCACCATAAAGAAATGTTATTGTTGTGATGTTGATCTTTGGTGGTGCAGTTTCCTTAATGATGATTCTCCTAAAAATCTTTAGAGGAAATTAAAACCCACCTGCCCCTTAAAATCATCCTCCTAACATTGTGTTGCTCCCACTTGTGACACCAAAGGCTTGTTGAGGTATAGACTCCACAAGACCTCTGAACGTACTGTGGTATCTGCACAAGTCCTGTACAATATTAGGCTGGTGGTTTTTGGGGCAGCTGGTGACCTGGTGGTTAGGGATCTGCCCCTGCAATCAGAAAGTCATAGGCTCGAATCCCAGGACTGTCAAGGGAACACCTAAGGTACCCTTGAGCAAGGAACCGTGCCCATACAACTACATCATTTCACACTGTTCAAACTGTGTGCTGTGGTGTGTTCACATGTGACAAATGATCACTTTACACTTACACAACAGGTTGTCCAGCATGGCCCAAAGATGGGACTGAGATGTTTGATGATACTGAGATCTCAGAAATTTGGAGGCAACATCTTGAACTCTTTGTCATTTTCCTCATCTTGATTTGGTTTTGATTTGTCTGGGGGTCTTGCTTTGTCGACGTGGCTATATTTTCGATTTCTCTAGGTGGGTGTTGGTTTGTCAACAGGGTTATAGTTTCGTTTTGTCTGAGATGGAGTTGGTTTGTCAGTGGGGCTTTAGTTTTGATTTGTCAACAGCAGAGGATTTTTTCAGGGAACTGTACAATGATAATTAAATTAAACTGTTTATTTATTTCCTTCAGATGTGGAGACACCAACCAGAGAGACAGCAATGAACTCTTCATTCTCGCTTGAATTCAGTAATAATGGAACGTCACTGAAAATCTCACCATACTATTCGTCTGTCTTTATGAACATAATGGTCTTCATCTTGGGTCTTCCCATCAACTCCTATGTCGTGTGGCTGATCATTACTGGTGCAGGAAGTGGAGTAGTGCCAGAGTTCTTTGTGCTCAACCTCTCTGTGTGTGAAATCATTATTTTTTTAAATATTGCACCTGCTATCTTCTTCATT
>JBBJLS010016648.1:0-35833 GCA_037577275.1 Bryconaethiops microstoma
CGAGAAGATGGTGTCAATTGCGTTCAGAGACCAGTTGATCAAATCCATAATTCCTTATTTGGAGAGCAGGGCAAAGACAGTCTCAGAGACAGAAACTAGACAGGACAAGACAAGAGGAGCCAGCAGGAGAGATAAGGGAAGGAAAGGAGAGAGATGCGACCGCCTTCGTCGAGAGCCAAGAGAGAAACCATCGACTTGCAGTTAGCATCATACCAGAATTTGGAATTTAAACATATCTTGGTAGATCCGCTTCATCTGGGGTAAAAAGAAAATTTTGTATATTTAATGTTCAGAGAAATGTGATTTTGACAGTATTAACTGTGTTGACCAGGTATTTTGGACATATTGTGTATTTGCACTGCTAAATAGCGCACTCCAGGATCACAGCGTGAAAACAAATTCTGCACCAAAATGTTATGTTCCTGTGTCCATTTTATCTCCTAGTTTGTGGTATAGCCAAAGTACATTTTCCCATACAGACAATATTTTGATTAAATTCACCTTGAAACTGTAATGAAACTTTTTTTCATGATAGTTTATGTCCTTGGTCACAATTCATATTAAACTGGTGATACTCATTTTTTCCATAAACATTAGCCAAAATGTAGTGCCTTTTGACTAAAATGTCCCATAATTGGTGGGGAATAATCATATCATGCTTCACTAGACAGGGCCCAATACTGTTTTTTACTCTAGTTTAATAGGCTTGATAACCTTTATCATCCACAAAATGTTTTACTTTATCTGTACTACCTATCTTTGAACACCTACCTTTGATCTCCTTTACCCCAGCCAGATGCCTCTGTCACCCTACCAGATTATGTTGGCCTTTTTAACAGCTTGCGCTTGTCAGTATTTCACTTGACTCTCTGTGGGCCCCTCTCTGTGGACAGTGTATCAACCACCATCATAATGTTTTTATCTTTTTTTTGCTTTCTTTTGGTGGAGAGTGGCTGGCTGTCGACTCTGTGAGGCCCATTCAATCCCAGCTAATCTCCTGCCACATGCGAGAAGACAAGGCTGCAAATCTCTCTCCCTGTATGCCCTCTCTTGGCGACAGTTGTTTGAGACCTAAGCCCAATGTCATCCACACCACTGGGGTTTGCTGGATTTTGTCATTCTGGATCATTCTGCAGCATGGCATTGAATCCTCAGTTTTAATAGAGCGTGTGTGAAATGTGTAGATTAAATGGTTAAGTCACTATATTTTTTCCCACTATATTTTTGCTTATTCCTACTGAGTGAAAACAAACTGAAATGACATGCATATATTACGAAAATTGTAATTGCTAAATGTTATGATCGAGGTATTTATAGGAGCTGTTGAAACAACAGGAGATGAAGCAACAGATATAAAATGTGTAAAATAAGATTTACACCTCTCTGTTGTTTTTCTATCTTCTAGTTCAAGTGAGGATAGCATTAGAATTCAAGTCATTTCTTCCAGCAACACTATAAACCAACATCAACTTTATAGGTTGGCTGCCTGAACTGCCCACAATGCAACTCAGACAGAGGCACAGAGTGCCTAACCACGAGTACTAGAAAAGGCAGGGAATTGCAATGGTTGGGAAACCCCTGAAACAATGTAAAAGGCTTCACCAGTGTCTTCTCATTCAGAAACTGTTCATTTAAGTCTTTTTATTTTTCTGGCTTTTTGGTGTATATTGTAAGTATGCTGGAGAAACCATTGTTGTTTGTTTTGTGTTAGTATTGCTTTGTGCAAGTTTTGTTGTTCTGCCACTGTATCAACCGACATTCCCTTGTGCCCCAGTGGGTTTTCAGGCCAGCCCCCTGAGCAGCGCAACACTGCAGCTATGAGGCTTCCCAGTCCTACTCCCTGAGTGACACTACACAACAGGTACAAGACTTCCTGTGCTGGCCACCTGATTGATACTACATCACAGCCATGAAGTGTCCTCTGTTGAGTCATGCAGTAGGGTTTGCACTTTGTTGACCACTTGCCTGACCACAACCTCAAGGCTTCCCATATCAGCAGGGTGTTGCAAGATCACAGATATGAGAGTTCTTGGTCCGACTACACAAGTGAGACTGCACCACAGTGATTCTGGCTGTCTAATCGATGGTACATCACAGCCACCTGACTGATGCTATATCAAAACCATGAGGCATTCTGGACCATTTGATTGATTCCACACTTTGTCTGAGAGAGAGCCACATACTCTTTCAAAGACAGTTAAGTGACTCTATGTCATGAGTTTTCCTGCATGTCAGCTGGGAACTGATTGTCTTAGAACATTAACAAGTGTGTTGTGTAGGTGTAGGTGAATTTTGTTGCTGTCATTTGTATTGTTTTTGCTTTTAATATTATATTTAATCTTTATTTTCACTGCTATATTGGACTTTTCTGTGTTTTACAGCAACAGCATTTCAATGGAATAAGGGAATATATTTTAAGTGTTTATGTACTACATTAAACTATACTACTTTTAAAAAGCAAGAATTCTGTTTTTCCATGATAGCAGCCCTTTATAAAGATACGATCAACTGCCAGTCTCCCTTTACTCGTCTGAAGAGAGGGTCACAAAGATATGTGATGTGAATGGCCCTAAAGAATGGAGACAAGGTCCCCTTTGTTATTCTACAAACTCTCAAGTGCATCTAGCCTTCAACATATTTCTGACAGGCTTTTACTGGTAGGGCACAGGGGGGCAGCCTTTCCTCATCTTTGTGGGTAGCAGGGGCACCTCCAGGCCATTTGCATGGCTCTAAGTGTTCCACAATAGAACAGTAAAGGTGGAGGAAATTGGTTTCTTGCAGGAGCAGGGGCTACTGATGGGGCACATGATTGTGGTCAGTTGAAAAAGGCAAAACCATGAGAAGCAAGGGGAGAGAAAAATGACAGAGGGATTTGAAACAACACAAATAATGTTGAAAGCAATTTTGATTTGAAGGAACACACAAACACACTCACACACACAAACAAACACACACACACACACACACACACACACACACACACACACACACACACACACACACACACACACACACTGATAAATCGCACTCTCCTTAAAATGTCTTTTCCGTACCTCAAGTCAAATATTGCTTTTTTTCTCTTGCTCCTCCAGTAGTTCCTGAGATTACAGTGGCAAATCTGATAAATCAATACCTGTCAAGCATGTTGCCTGGCTTTGGTTTGTTTCACCCTGTCAAGGTTATTTATTTTAACTAGTTGCTGACATCTTTTAATTAAATAGATGAGTTAGTTTATGTATGTTTAATGTAATAAGAATTTACAATAATTAATGTAGCCTAACTAAATCCCTTTTTCAGGGAGTACTCCTTCAAAAATCTGTCTGAACTGAAACACTCCTTATAACATCACTGTGAATGAGTGGGTGGCTAAACTGCTGTAAGTCAAATAGATGTATTACAATATGTAATTGCTTGTCATGACAAAGGTTAATTAAGCTTTTACTTAAATGGACGGGTTAGCTTATCTATGTATAGTGATTTAATAAGAATTTAATGTACGTAATATATGTATAAATTTATCAGTCACTCTGTCAGTGCTGTGGTTTTTAGCATCAAGATTAAACACTATTAAGCGGCAGATTATAAATAGTAGCAAAACTACAGAAGGCAGTCTGTCTCATGCTGTCAGCATTGTTTGGGCTTAGTAAGAAATGCCTTTTGCTCCCTAAAAATTGTTATGTTAACTGTACCCCTATCAGAAAGGTACTTGATATGATTAGTAGGATTGTTAGTTGCACTTGTCAGCTTAATGGTCCATCCACCTGATGCTTCACTAAAAGGTAAGCGGGATAGTTCAAACAATGATAATCTAGCAAGCAGTGAAGTTAATGCTGAATTGTTAAGAGGACAAACTAAAAATACAGGCTGTGCATTGATAGAGTGTTCATGTGGGGTGGAAACTTCAGTAATTGGCCCTACTCAGGGGAAGGCGGGAGTTATATACTAATCTGTACTTGGATATAATTACAAATGCAGGCAGTAAGTTACAGTGATAATAGATAAGTGTGAGATCACTTGTGTTTCTGGAGCTGAAAAATGCAGGATGCA
This sequence comes from Bryconaethiops microstoma, assembly GCA_037577275.1. NCBI lineage: Eukaryota > Metazoa > Chordata > Actinopteri > Characiformes > Alestidae > Bryconaethiops > Bryconaethiops microstoma. Next base: position 4,048 of record JBBJLS010016648.1, read on the forward strand.
CTGCTGGGTCAGCTACTGGACCCTTGAATGCAATTCTATGTAACAGAAATAATGTGTTTTCTCAGATATTTAACTGTAATTATTCACTTCCCTTGTTATTTCCTATCATTCTGTTGCCTCTTGTTTCCTCATCATCTGAGCTGTCCCCATCCTCTCTTTAATACTTTCCCCCTCATTAGTGGACATTTTCTTGCTTGTTAACCTACTTGTTATGATGGTCACTTTCTTTTGGGTGAGGGTCCAAAGTACATTAAACATGATTTGTAAACACTTTCCTTTTGCTACACCATTATATTTTTAAGTATTTCACCACACTAAAAACATCTATGCAAAAAGTGACACATATGGTTATATTCTGGAAAACCTCAGGAACAATAATATGTGAGTAAAGTGAATGTAATGAAATTAGTTTTTTTTTTAAATATTGTGTAAACATGACACGGCAAAAAACTATTTTCAAACAAAGTAAAATATCAGATTTAAAGAGCATGATGTAAATGCCAGGAGAGAGTGGGTTAATCATGCAGTAAAATGTTTTTTACATAGCCTGTGACTTTCTGGGAAACTGTTGGCAAAGCAACAGCTGGGCACAAGGTAAATAAATACTGATGCTGAAGCAACTAATATGCTCTATGGGTTTGTAATGTTTTGCCGCTCTTTCTTCAGAGATCAGGTAGCCTCTTACAACCCTGTACATTCAGTTCTGTTCAGTATTTGAGAATAAAAAGTTTTTAAACTATTACTCAAATACTAAAATCAGGATAAACAAAATAGTGGCTTTGGTTGTCTGCTCCGAAATTCCTTTTTATAAGTTTTTATCATGACTCTATGCGCCAGAGAAGACAAAAATAGACTGGTTTCACAGGGAGAACACATGAATGGGTTATAAAGAAGGGAGAAGCACCAGCAAGCCCATAGACTGTTTTTTGGTTCTTTTGTGCACCACATTTTGCCAGACAGTTAAGAGGAATGTCATGAATTTACATTCTGGTGAGAGGCTGCTCTCTAAGCCCAGTGGTGGTGTGAGACCTGGGCTCCTTACTGAGAGAATCTACCACTAGCTTGGAGGAAGTTGCCTCCTCCTGCTGTTCCAGCCCTCTCAATGCTGGCAGCTCCAGTACCTTTGCCTACTGTTTAAGCATCTACAGTGCCAGTTCCATTTTCACCTGTTGATTTCACCTCAGATCTGGGAAAGCTCAACTTTGTTTCTGGAAATGGAAGTCAGTGAAGGAAACTATTTGTTTATTCTTTCTGCATGATGACATTTGGTTATATAATAGCCTATACACTAAATGTATTTCCTACAGGACCATCTTTCTTATGTCTTTAATATGGGCCTCCAATGGCACTTTACATAAGAGACTTCACTTTGTATTGTTTTGGTATTTTTATTCATAAAAAAAAATTCTTACTCTTATCTCTATGTCTTCCTTACTTTTGCCTGAACCTCTGACTTTTCTTTGACAGGAGTTGTTTAGGTGTACTTAGGTGGCAGTAAATTGGTCGAATAGTGGACGTTTTAAGTTTAGCTTTACAGGTTAAAGAACAGATGTGGACTACTTGTGCACTGATGTACGTCGCTCTGGATAAGAGCATCAGCTAAATGCCGTAAATGTTTATGTGAACCTAAGTGTAAATGTATGTACAAGATATTTTATTCTGTACAAGTTGCTTTGTAGTTGCTTATGTCCAAGAGGCACTAATTAAGTGGGTTGGCATTATCATAACTGTGGTGGAAAGGTGGTGCAGTGGGTAATGCTGTTGCCTCACAGCAGTTCCTGGCTGGGGTTGCTGTGGGTCCATTCTCCGTAGAGTTTAAATGTACTTCCCATGTCTATGTAAGTTTCTACTGAGAGGATAAGCTTCTTGGAAAATTAATGGATGATCATTATTTATGGAGGAACTGAGTATCTGCTGTCTTTGACCTTGTGAAAATAATATGTTGGAAAGATGTTAGTAACATTTCTGAAGTCCAGTATTTGTTAAGGCTACATGACAGAAATATAAAACTTTAATGACAACCTATACAAACATTTCTAAAGGTTCATTACAACAGTCATAATATTTTATGAGGTGCAATAAGGTGATACTTTATAAGTTATTCTTTATGTTTGAGGTCTATGTAGGCATCATGAAACTTTACGAGTACTGGCTTTCCGTGATATGTTACTGCATCTTTAAGAATCAAAAACATGCCATTACCTTGACTGGTAATCAGTCAGTTATGTTAAGCATGTTAATATGTTTATTGCTCGTACTAACTCATCACTGAAGGCCAGTATTCTGCCTAGTCAACTGACAATAAACAGAATAAGCATGAAGCCACAATTATTTGCATGTGTTTATCCTAACTGGCCTTTCATTTGTGTATCTCCTGTATAACTGTGAATGCAGTAACCAATTGTGAATGCCATACATATTTCACAAATTAGCATGTCAAAAACTGGTAGTGACTGCACTGTTCATAGTGACTGTGTGCATGTGTGTGTGTGTGTGTGTGTGTGTGTGTGTATGTGTGTGTATGTGTGCATTTAAGAATCATCTTCTTTAACAGCTGCTCCTTCAATGAGATGAAAGGAATGAGTGTAAGACATACACTCAAACAGATGCTGTATGTCACTCACACAGACTCTTTCTTCCTCTTTCTTTCTTGCACACATTTTTTCCTAATTTCTTCCCATGCTTCAGCATCAGGCCGATCAAGTCATCAGTACCCCTAAAGCTAGTGGTTGACAGGTAATTACCTATTTTTCCCTCCTCCATGTGCTGTACACAGTGATGGCTGATTGCAATGACAAGGCCTCCTTCACAACAATGCTAACTGCATAACAGGAGGAAGGAGATTAGCCTTGAAATCCTGATGCTGACACACAGTGAGGTAGAAGCTGCTTTGCCTCAAGGTAGCTTGAAAAAGGGCTTCACCAAGTCATCTGATGCACACTTGAGGGCTGAGGCCCAGCAATGGATCGTCTGTCATGTTTCCAGTCATCCAGATGTCAGGACACATCATCTGACTGCTAGTGGCAGACACAACAAGAGACTTTATAGCTTCAATGGCCTTTGCAAAGCTATAAAGCAGAGAGAGAAAAACACAGTTAAGACAGCCGATCTGTTGGTCAATTTTCTGCTTTGCTTTTTTGCTATTTTCTGCAATTTTCTGATTTGCAGTGTTGGGTCGTTTTTTTCTTACGTTTTTTGTGTGATTGCAGAAGCAGTCACACTATTTTTCTTCGTAAGTTTTATTATAATTTTTATCTGTTCGCGTTAGAGTGGTTTTAAATGAGTTTCTGCTCCATCGCTCCACCCATTTTCAGCCATTTTATGTGCATTTTAATGTTGACTGCTTTAAGACTTTAGGAGACTACCAAAATTTTGTTTGAGAGTGAGAGCCTGTTTTGTTAGACAGTTCTTTTTTACAGTGGGTTTGGTGAGAAACGCTGGAGAAACTCATCAAGTCAGAATTGTCCACAGTAGTGGTAAATGGAGCCAGCTTCTAAAAGTTTGTTCACAGAACGAAACCAACTGTTTAGCCCTCTGTACCTATAATTTATTAAATATATTTGTAACTATCATTTTGGTTATTAATAAACAAATGATACATTTGCGTTAGAGAAGTTTGAAATGTTTTTTTTTTTGCTCTGTTGTGCCATCTCACTTCACTTCACCTTTATTAGCTTAGGGACACTGTAAGTGTCAAAGTGCCTAATATTTGTGTTAGTGATTAAGGATGTATATCGTTACCTGGGTTTTTGATCTGTATGGGGACGGAAGTAAACAAGTGGCGGAAGGGGAAGAGTGGAAGGGAAAAGTGCTATGGTGAAAGGGGAAAAGTTGATAACCAGAGTGTAAAGACAATATTACTCTTCTCACAATAAACGGCCAACGAGGTATTTGTTTATTAATAAGATACTTTTATTTTATGTTTGTCATATGTTATTGTAGTGACTGCAATTTGTGTACTATCAGTAAATTTGTGATGTGTTTTTTGCTTGTAGTTCTCACAGCATGAATGTGGCATGATCACTGCATGACCACAGAATCATTACTGCCTAAAATAAATAAATGCCCGTTTAGAAGAACCGACCTGTGTCTGTGATGTTGTGAAAAGAGCTAAAGGGAGAACTCGACTGCTCCACATGGGAAGGACAGACGAGAAGACGACAGCAGGTGATGATGCGAACGAGATTCCAGTACACCAGATAAGCAAAGCCCATAACGCATCGTCAGCGTATATACAGAAACAGTTAACTAGACTGTGTAGAAGCTCGAATTTTCAGGCTAACATTGGAAAGCTCTATCACAATCATCAAGTTAAGGTGGTGAGAGACTGGTTCAGCTTGAAAATTGCAACTATTAACTTGGTATATTGTGCTTAGCCTATGTGTTTGGAAATAATTTAATGTGTTGTTTTTAGGAATTGTTAACGCATTTAATACATGTGTAAAAACAAGTAATTCATATGTTTTCAAGTTCTTATATTTTAAGGTATACTCTTGTGTATTTGTATTAAGGTTTTAATTGTACTGTTTTTGTTAATTGGTTACTCTGTATTCTATTATTTTGAAATTGAAGTTTAGAGGTTGGATAAGTTTAAATACTATACATTTTTTTTGGGTGCAGTATTTATTTATATGTAGATTTTTGTCTTTTCCCACAGTGTCCAGCTACTAAAGAATTCAGTTAACAATCTTTAGAGTTACTGTAGCGTACAGTTACACATAGTCGCAATAATGTAATTCAAGTTTATCAGTTACTCTTTGATTTATTAAGTTCTTAAGATCCTGTGGTGGAAAATCAGCAAACCAACAGAGATTCTTCACTCAGAACAAAGACTTTATTTTCTTCTGCAGAAGGAGAGACCGTTCATTCCAGGCATTCCCAGTCTGAAGGATTCTCTGGAAAACTTGTCCTTCGCAGAGGACTTTTATACTTTAAAAAGATCATTCACTTTATCAAAATGGGCAGAGTCCATGGCACCTCCCATCCTTCAAGATGCTCTACAACCCCTCATAATCTTCTAGCCCCCCTGAAGAAGCTCCAGCCAGAACTTAGGTTATGGCTTTTCATAGTAAGACTCCATTACAACGACCCTTACAAGCACTTTCTGGTCTGAACAAAACACCTTGATATGTATTCAGCTGTGACTTCAGTCCGTAATAGTGAGGTCATCAAAGAAGAGCTTGAGATTGAAAACTTGCAAGTCTATTATTGGACCAATACCAAGGTGGTCCTTGGCTATGTAAATAATGATGCTAAGAGATTGCACACCTTTGTGGCAAAACGGATTCAAAGTATAAGATCTAGCACAAATCCTGAACACTGGGATTACATCAGCTCCAAAAACAATCCAGCCGACTATGCCTCAAGAGGACTGAACGCATTTCAGTTGAAAGAATCTAACTGGCTAATGGGACCAGATTTTCTTTGGCAGCAAAGCCGTCCACTTGAACTGGGAATGTTGAGAGAAGCAGAGAGAGCAGACCTGATCTTCACAAAAACCCATGTGCATTCAGTTAAATCTACAGACATAAATTCCTTGGTGAATCGCTTTTCTAGGTTTTCAGATTGGTCTAGTGCTGAAAGAACTATTGCTAGGCTCAAAAGATTTGTCAGAGAATTCAAAGGACAAGATCCAATTAAGCAACTAACCTTGAAGAAAGGAAATCTTGATCATTAATTTGGTGCAAGAGGGAGCATTTGCCGAAGACATTCAGAAAATCAAACAGCAGAAGGAAGACTCTCTAAGTAAGCACAACAGGTTGTGCCGGTTAAATGCTTTCTTGGACAAAAACAACATCCTCAGGGTGCGAGGAAGGCTATCACAATCAGCCTTGCATTATTATGTGAAACATCCTGCAATCCTTCCAAAAAAAGGTGTCATCATTGCTCATCAAACATCACCATGAGTGGGTATACCAACATGGAAGAGGTATGACGACGAATGAATTGTGTGCAAATGGAATATGGATCTTAGGGTGTGGAAGTATGGTCTCCTCACACATTCACAAGTGTGTAAAATGTAGAAAATACAGGAGAACTATAGAGACTCAGCAAATGGCAGGTCTGCCAGTAAAGACAACTGAAACAACACCTCCCTTTACTTATTGTGGTGTTGATTGTTTTGGCCCTTTCTTCATAAGGGAAGGAAGAAAGGAACTGAAGCAATATGGATTGTTGTTTACTTGTCTATGCTCCAGAGCAGTGTATATAGAAACACTCGATGACATGACAACAGATGCTTTTATGAATGCGCTTTGTGTGTTTACAGCCATCAGGGAACCTGTATGCCAATTAAGATGTGATCAGGGAACAAATTTCATGGGTGCTAGAAGAGAGCTTTCTGAGCTGCTCAAAGGCATGAATCCAGAACAGCAACAAGCAATCGGTTGTGAATTTGTAATGAATGTTCCTTCAGTAAACCATATAGGTGGAGTCTGGGAGCGTCAGATTCGAACAATTTGAAGCATCCTGACTGCTATGCTTGACCAGTCCTCGGATAAACTAGACATCACATGTCTGAGGACATTTCTTTACGAAACAATGGCCATTATTAATAGTCGGCCACTAAGTGTTGAACATTTTCATGATCCAGCTGGTCCAGAAACTCTCACTCCCAACCAGATACTGATCATGAAATCATCAATTATTCTGCCCCCTCCTGGACAATTTTGTAGGGAAAACCTATATCTGTGCAAAACGTGGAAGCAAGTGCAGTACTTGGCCAATGAATTTTGGCAAAGATAGAAGCAAGAATACTTGCTAAACCTCCAACAGCGACTGAAATGGCAGGGAAAGTCGCAAAACTTACAAGTAGATGATATTGTGATTCTACAAGATAACAATGTACCAAGAAATGAGTGGAAACTTGCTAGGGTTGTAGATGCTCACCCTAGTGCAGATGGCATGGTGCAAAAGTTGAAACTTTTAGTCAGTAACATTACACTTGAAAAGCGAAAACCATTCACTAGATCTGTATACAGTAACCCCCCACTTATACGCAGATCAGCAGTCGTGATTTCAGTCGCACGCGGATTTTTTCTGAGAACCAATCTAATATTTTTTTGCTGAACCCCCTGCACATGCGTGGAAAGGCAGATAGCTTCTGCATTGGTTTTTTTGCTTTTGTGACGTCCAGGCCTCATCTGCCATGTCCCCTTGTCCTTGCGCTGGGTTGCTAGGCACTGCACCCTAACATAAACCCTGCACAAGGATGAGGGGACGTGGCGGATCACAGCTTTTTTCGTGGCAATATATCAATGTTTGTATATTTGTGCTAAATTACACAAAAATATAATTTAATAATTTTGTAACATAAATATTAATGTAAATTAAGCTACATTTCCATATAAAAATAACTATGAATGTTTTGGTACTGTAGAGAGAAACACAAAGAAAGTGCATTTTGGGATGGTAAAATACTGCTGTACTCAGAGGCGGGAGGTTTGAAAGTAGCCAATCCGAGCACGCTATTTATTTCTTCTTGCTGCAGATTGGCTGCTGCCCTTTGACGCATCCTTCAATATACTCAGAGGCAGGAGTTTTAAAAATAGCCAATCCGAGAAGAGCGGATGCTCTTGGATCGTAAAGACCTGCGAAAAGCGGGGGGTTACTGTACTTAGAAAGGCCTATTCATAAGGTTGTTACCTTACTGGAAGTTAACTAGGTCATGTTTCAAATTTGCAGACACATTTTGACATTTGACATTGACATTTGGAAAGAATTGATGTTCTATCTAAATATTCTTTAAAGAAAAATCCCACCTTCTTAAGTTAATGAGTGATTTTGGTGGGAGTGCAAATTGCCTAATATTTGTGTTAGTGATTAATGATTTATGTCATTGTTAGTAATATGTTGTATTCAATGGAACTGTGAACCTGCGTTTTTGTCCTGTATGGGGGCAAAAGTAAATAAGCGGCGGAAGTTTAAGTTTAAATTTGTGATGTTTCATTTTGCATGTAGTTCTCATGGCATGAACGTGGCATGATCACTGCATGACCACAGAATGATTACTTCCTAAAAGAAACAAATGCCCATTTAGAAGAACCGACTTGTGTCTGTGATGTTGTGAAAAGAGCTAAAGACACTATGTATCTAAAATACGTGATATTCATTGTGGTGTGCTAAAGGGTTCTCTGCTGGCCCCTTCCTGTTGTCCCTGTATATGCTACCATTAGTAAAGAACACTACAGAGCATGGAGTCAACTTCTATAGTTATGCTGATGATACGCAGTTACTCAATGCCAGATGATGGACATAAATTGTTGAGTTCTCTAACAATTACTGTAAGCTGAATGGATATAATATTTTGAAACTGAATAAAGATGAGTACTTATTGGCATAAATGCATAGAGGGAGAAAACCTTAAAACATTTAGGCAATCAGGCACAGACTACAACTGAGGCTACAAATGTCAAAATTTCACTCTTGACTGTAAGCTTACATTTCAATCACACACTGACAATGTTGTGAAGCCTGCTTTCTTTTCATCTCACCTTCTCTTTTAATATTGATTTTAATGTACTTTATTAATATGAAAACTAGAATTGGACCAGCACCTTCACAGTGTTTGACAGAATATGTCTAAAGATAATCTAGCATTATTATCTCCTGTATGTTTGTAACCGCTTCCCATCACAACTGTCCCTGGATAAACCTGGGTATTTATACCTGTATTTATATTTTTTGGTCATCCGTAACCCCACCCTATGTGTGTGTATCTCTGTTCTAATGCTTAGTAGTGTGTTTGTGTTTGTTTGCTGTGCATTTGTTAGAGTAAATAAAGTCAGTGGCGCTGCATCTGTGTATCTCTGCGTCTTCCATTACTTTAGATAGCGTTACGGTATGATGTGTTGTAATCAATGCTGTATTTTCACTCCCTGTAAAGTGTTTCAAAGTGCTATATGAATCTTTGAAAGGTGCGGTATGAATAAAGTTTATTATTACTACTTGCTGTAAACTTCAACTATGATTTGCACTCTTACACTGTGTATCATGCAGCGCTGTTTAGAGAGAGTGAGGTGTGGGTGGTCGGCAGCAACAAATATGCAGTATTGGAGTGAGGTGTACAGACATTGCATTATTTCTGGAATGCCTATGTGGAACATAGTGTGCTTGACTTAAGGAGCATAATACATGAGGAACCAATTCATGATATTTAAAATGCAAAAAATAACTTTTCTACACATGAGATCAGTTTTATCTGCGATTAAAATGGGAGGAACTTAAAATATTCCCATCTTGTATGTTTTGGTTTCAGAAAACTAATTAGTGTATAACATTATAAAAAAAAACAAAAAAACAAAAAAAAAACATATATATATATATATATTGCTAGAATGCTAAATACTGATGATACCCCTGTATAGACTACTCATGGGTGCAACAGGATGTGTTAGAGCCACCAGTTAGGATGCCAGAGAGAGACAACTGCCATATTACCATTGCCAAGAAGTGCTGGTCAGAACTGAGGCTGATGACATTTTAAGCAATTCAGGTAATTTCTGCAGCTCAGGGAAGTGGTCTGTATGGGGTAGTGGCAGCTGAGCAACTATATCCAAATGCAAGAGTGGCGAAAAAGGCCTTGTAAATTGGGTTTTGAGACAGAGTGAAAGGGAATAAGCTAGACCAAAATTTTGAAAAAAGGACAAAAAAGAAAAAGACACAACCCCACACCCCCCCCCCGCCCCCCCCCAAAAAATCTCATAGTAGCATTATCAGCCATGTCAGGTTAAAGAAGCAGAATGTTTTTTAAATGTGTAAATCCTTGGTTTGAGCTTGGCGGCATCAGGGGGCTGCAAATGTGACATAAGATTAAATTAATCTGCGGTAAATTGAGGCCGCTCTACTGCTTTGGTGAATCAAATGCGGGGCCTTCTCTATTTTCAGACGCTGTGGTTGTCAGGATCAGTTTGGAACCCCTGTGTAGGCCTGACTCTGACACATGACTGTAAGCTGGAATAGACTGTTAGTGTGTCACAAGCTGGTGGGCAGTTAGTGTGTACTAAATTGTGGCCACTATGTAGTTAACAGTGTATTCAGTTAAAGGTCAAATGCTGTGTAAGTGGCCTCTATGGTAAAATCTTGAGATAAAGGACATGAGATAAAGAAATGTTGTGAATCCTTTAGGAGGAGACTGGCAGGCCTGGCCATCTGTTTGTCAAAGGGAATTGTAGAAAGTTCCAGGCTTTAGCTTCTCTCTAAGCAACAGACGTTACACCTGCTCCAGCTCCATGGGCTGTTTTAGATCACAGTATGTGTCTGTTCTCACACACCAACACTCTTCCTCCACATCACTATTATAAGACAGCTTTGAGGCACAGACCTAAATATTAACACAAACTGGAGCATATATATACATTGTAACATATGTAAATTAGTGCATAAGAGCACTAATAATTCCTGCACTTCTGATGGCATCCTTTGGGTAGCACATGCATACAAGTCTTACAACAGCAGGTGAGAATTTGCCAAGACATGGTGTATATGCCACCCTACTAACTGAAGTGAAAAGTTCTCAAAAATTGTCATGCCAGTTCTTGCATGTGATCACATTTTGACATGTGTTCAAGTAAGGCTGGATTAACAGCAAATGGGCTTGCCCCTCACATGGTAAAGAGGCTACTTTTCTCTATAACACCTCTCCCCTCCAGACAGTGATCAGTGTCAGCTCCTGACTTATCGTGCTGAGATGAGAGGAAAATTTAACCAGAGTGCTCAAACTCCCGCACTTTCAAAGCCGCGTCGACACTCATCTGACACATTCAAAAAAAGAAATTGCAGGGAGGAAACTATGGCACTTTGATGGTGCTGAAAAGGGTTTGAAAGCTTTTCCATCTTTTTTCAGGATACCCTCCCCCACCCCTGCACCCACCCAACAATACTGAAATAGGCTTGTATATTCTACCAGACCTCACACCCAAACAATCCTGAACATTAATGCAGAATGTTGAAAGGAACGAGTTAGCCTGTACCTCAATTGCCTACCCAACTGCTTCCTCAATTTTCAGTAAACTATATTATTTATTAATTATCTATAATAATCTTATTTATCTATAAGATATGTGAGATGCCCCTATCACAATTTAGTTGTATGTTTAACCTGTGTAAAGGTTGGAAAGGATAGCCTTCTTAATCACTATAAATCATTAAAAAAAAAAAGCAAGACCTCTTTTTGACAAGTGCAATGTCAAAGGTGTACTTATCTAGTAATGCTGTTTGTCTGTTGGCAAGTAACTGTCAGAGTTGCTGTTTCATAGGACAATACAAAAACTCTCTGAGAAGAACGTGCTTATTCTAGAACAGCTAGTATTGTAGCACAAACATACCGTAGCTCTGTTATAAAGAATTACATAACCGTACTTCTAACATGTATTCATTCTGGCAATTATATTAGCTTGTCAGCAGGAAAACTTAGAATTAGTTTGAGTGTGAAATGTAGTTAATTCATTTTATCCTCAATAATTCAGAGGAATTAAAAGCTTAAAACTAGCTTTTATGTTTGTACATGATAGTGTCAGAGACAACCCACATCACCCACATCATTCACTCACGCAATTATTAGAATCCATTTCAAATAGTAATTATTTGAGGGTCCCTACATAACTTTCAAGTTTTATGATATAATTGGCTAATATCAAGAATGTCAAATCCCTGTTGAAAACTGATTATCTGATGGCAGCAACAATGTTCAGCCATACCTATAAACCCTCTTATAAGCTGGCTAAAAGTTTTGCATTGTTGAATAATTTTGGTCAAGAGTAGCACCTAGAATTATATTTTTAAGGTATAGAAAGTATGAGGCAAAAATGTGAAACGCTATCACAAAGCACACCCCTATGGCCAAGATGTCATCTCAACCTGTAGGAGGTAGTACTACCCAATGACGTTTCATGTCTTATAGTTTTTTATGTGTCATTTGTAGTGAGGGAATTAATAATTTATGGGAATTTAGCCCTCATGTTCAAATGTACTTTATGATTGAGGTCAATTTGACCCTACAATTTAAACCTCCAGTAAATGGTTCAAATTATAATTGCTGCCCAAGTGTGTGTGTCCATCAGTTTATATACTTCACTGACCACTTAAATACTGTAAATGAAACATGCAATTAATGCCTCCACAGCATGGAAAAAGTTTGTGTGGAAAATGTGTTTTCTTCTCCTCCATGTCAGTGGTTCTCATATTACTACAGGTATGATTATGTTCGGATATGGCGCTAAAGCAGAGGGAAGTTCTTTGAAGATTTTAAAATGGTATATTGCAGTGCCCTCAGTATCATCTGAAACAACCATAAAAAAATTCATGTAAAATATTGATATTTTTTAAATGTTTAGTGCAGCTAAACAACCTAAGCTCATACTGATCCCAAAAACACTGATTCGTACAAAATGTGTACATGATATTTAAAACATATCATATTAATATTGTGTTTAGCCAGTGGTCCCCATTCAATTAGGAAAAGTTTAACAGGAAGCAAAAAATCAGTTATTTATTCAGACATCAAACATGGAATGTAGTCAAATTGATCTCAAACATGAAGGGAGAGTTAAACAGAAACTATGGTGATACAGCAGCACATGCTTGGAAGCCTAATACGTTTCGAGGATGTTACTGATGCACACAGTTATTATCTACAAATGAAGAACTATAGGAACAATGGCAGTTCTTCTCAGGAGTGGTCAGTTTGTGAAAATCTAGGTCATAGCTCAAATAATTCAGAAAGGCATTCCAGATTCCAGAAGAACATGCAAGGTCTCTATAACTTCATGCCTCAACAGTAAGAATGAGACTGAGCACTGAATGGTGTTTTGAAAGCTTTTGTAGTTTTATGTTTGCCTTAACTGGCAATTTTTTTTTTTTTTTTAATAAAAATAACATTTATGTTTATTCCATCACAGAAGGGAAATCCCACCTGATTTAGGTCTTTTTCTTCCCCATATTTACCCTTTTAGTCACTACTGTCATGGAGCTAAGGCATAGTGCAGAAAGCCGGTGTGGGCTGATCAATAATTTCTGTTTGGGCAAGTTGCTGAAGGTAGCGAGCTGAGATGGGTTCTGTAAAAAAAAAGCCTTCAGCTCATAATGGGATGCCCCAGTCTTCAATCACTGCCAGAGTTAAAGAGAGCTAAATTTGGCACAATGCTGTTTACAAGTTCTGAGTGTTGCTATCTAAGGTATTGTTTCTATGGCTTTGCCACCAGCAAACAGGGACCATTGAGAAAAATGTGCTGGAATGAAAATGCTTGTACATGTGGGTCCTGTGAGGCTACAGAGCCTATTGGGCTGATGCTAAATTGTCATCTCTCATCTGTATCTTATGCATACATCAGTGACAAACATGCAATGCCTGGAAATCACATGTGACATTTCTTACCTCAAATTATTGCCAGAAAACACCTACCAGAAAGCTAGTCTTGCCCCAGGGACCTTAAAAATCCATGGCAAGCACCACATCATTAGGTCACAATCAAGATATTTTACCTGACATTAATTAACATATAACTAATTGTGAATTAGTATGTTATTTATGCTTTCTGCTTTCAGTTATTGCCATTTATTTGCACCCAAACTGATGTAAAAGACAGACAAATTACATTCCGTTTACTGAGGCATAAACATATGACTCTAAAAGTTAAGGACTGTAGAGAATGATTGTGGTCAGTAGAAACAGCTGTAATCCAGCTGTAATCGTGTAGATCGTGTAAATTGGGAAAATATTGCTATTGGTAGGTTGCCATTTTATTGTGATGTCAAATGATTATGCTGTAATCCAGCTGTAATCATGTAACGACTGTCTAAGGCCTACTTGTTATGTTGATGTAAATGACACAATAAATTAAAATAGAACCCCATAGCATGTTTGAAGTTAAAATGGTGTAAATACATTAAAGTGTTAAAAAATGTAAAATATACATAAACAACCTACCAATATTGCTATCGGTAGGTTGCCATTTTTATTGGGATGTCAAATGATTATGCTGGAATCAACCCTTTGGTGGGGAGTGTTGAGAGAGTATTGACACAGATCTTATAAAGGCAGAGACAGTACACTGGTTGGAAAATGAATGGGAGGATGGTGCTTGTTCACATGCAAATTTCTGCCCTTTAGTAAAAAAAAAGGCAATCAGGATGCTGGTGAAGCTGCAAGTGGGTAAACCTCAGTGTTGCAGAGGATTTAAGTTGTGCTGGCGCTGCAGCACAACTTTTTGTCGTTGTTTGTTGTTTGTTCTTTGTTTTAGTGCCTAAAATGTGAAATACTATTGAGTTAACTGGATGTTTTGAACTACTTTCATCTGCCAACAACATCACCAAACCACAGACCCTGAAAAGATTTGACCAATAAGCAGTGTGAGTATTAGGCCTCCTTAAAGATGTATCTTATCTATATAGAGGCATTAGTTATCTCCTTAGAGACTATCTTTCCCATTCTCTGGGTTAACCAGAGGAAGATGGTTTCCTCTTTTGAGTCTTCGTTCCTCCCGAGTCTTCGTTCCTCCCTTTTGAGTCTTTCGTTCTCCACCTTAGGGAGTTTTCCCCTAAGTAATTTGTTATTTGTTTAGTAGCAATATGGTGCTGGCGTAAGTATTTAGTGTCTTCAGACTACTACTTGGTAGAGCACCCTTTCGATGCAATAACAGCTTTAAGTCTGTTTGAGCTAGCTGCCTGCCAGTAAGAATGTTTGAGAGTGATTGCGCTTGGGATCATTGATCTGCTGAAGAGATTGAAGCAGGGTTGTATTGCAGAGTCTTCATTTAATTTTAACAAGCAGCCCCCAATTAAGAAATTCATCTATACAACATGATGCTGACACCTCTATATTTCACTGCTGTGCTTGTGTTTGTTGCAGAATGTTCAGTGTCAAAGTTTGTACCACACAAAGCATTTGGATTTTGACCAAAAAGCTCAGTTTTTCCCCTGACCACAAAACCTTATCTCTCATTTTAGCTTTGTCACTCAGGACACACTTTGATTGTTATTCCTTCATTAATGGCTTATTTCTATTCGCATTCCCATACTACTCGTACTCTCTGTGGTGTGTAGACCTTCTTATACAGTTGACTGCACCAGTAGCAGAATCTGTTTTGTTCAAAATGTTGGATTTACTCTTTAGAAATGAATTAATTTTGTAGTTAACATACTTTGCATTCCATTAAAATAATTGTTTTTTCTTGTGTATGTCAGGTATGTTTATTTGTTTCTTCCATCCTTATTATCTGGTTGTTAAGTCAGGCACCACAGGTGACATAATATCCATTTCCTGGTCCAAAAGATCCCAAAAGCAACGCGCTCTACAGCTGCAGCGGGCGCCAATGTTTGACTCAACACTTCTTCCTCTGTTACACACAGCACACTAGTGAAAACAAACGGATTTTATTTTAGGCTTAAGATACTCCTTGTCTGCGGATGGTTTAATGGTGTCAGATTTGTATGCTAGAATCAAAGAAAAAAAGTTAGAATAGCAGATAAGTTAAAAAAAAACAAGTTTCATACATGTAAATTTAATGAAAAAAACTTTTTACTAAAAAGTCTTTCTTCTCAGTTTAATAGTGCATCTGTTCTGAGCACAAATATTTTTTAAAAGTTTGACAAGTTTGTAATATCTATAACTTCATGAGGCTCAACAAAAGCATGCAGGATTTACTTTATTTTAAATATGTTTTATGTGTCTCTTGGTCACAGAGCAATGTCCTTAATGGGAACCAGACTGTACCTACTGTGTTTTGTGGCATATCACAGTAGAACAGGCTGTGGTGAATGTGTTTCAGTTGATAGTCTACTTGTCGCTCGGTGAGGAGCCCAGTGAGGAGCTTGAGGGACCAAAGAAGCTGGGGCATACCTGACAGCTGCTGGAACTCATGTACTTGTCCTAGAGGAAAGATTAGAGCAGCTTAGATTGTTTGTTAAATGAAGCCCCGAAGGACCACAAAGCTCAAACAACAGTCAGGGATTGCAGGGCATAACCTAATATGGGGCAAAATATATTAAAAAATTTGCTTCATTTTTATGTGTTATAATTGCAATGTGATCTACAAATTTTGAGAGATATCTTGACATGTTGGCTTAAAACAGCTATGATACAAAAAAAAGTTATGATGCAAAAATCACACTGTCATGGCAAATATCCATAAATAAATATTTGCATACACAGAATTCATACCCTC
Organism: Bryconaethiops microstoma; assembly: GCA_037577275.1. Classification (NCBI taxonomy): domain Eukaryota; kingdom Metazoa; phylum Chordata; class Actinopteri; order Characiformes; family Alestidae; genus Bryconaethiops; species Bryconaethiops microstoma. Next base: position 20,208 of record JBBJLS010016648.1, read on the forward strand.
TTATTGAAGAACAGTGAACTAGGCAAGCTAACCTGCAACACTGCAGTCCTTTATGCAACTACCCAAAGTACAAGAAGTCTATATTCCTCCCACATCAATTCAATCCAGTTCATTTTTTGGAACATTATATTTACATTATATCTATATTTTTTCAGTCCTTGACTGAAGTTCATTAATCATATAAGCACCTGAACAGAAGATTTTGCATGTAATATTAACCACCAAAGGGACAGAAAAATAAACCAGCCACCTTCCTCTGTCTTTTCTAGACACATCACTGACTGCAAATACCAGAGATATCCTAACCAGCTCTGTGCTATGGCTTTTTACTGAAAGAATCACTGTAAAACTGCAAAGTTAAATAATGTCACTGACAGAACAAAATGGTAACTTAATTGACGATCAGTAATGAACCGATAAATTAGCTAATAAATGATGCAGAGAAACAGATGAAGTATAGTCAAATTAAACTACACAGTGTACCTGCGGTGTACAAGTGGAGCATAGGGTAAGTAGGCCAGTGTTTAAAACAAAGGGTCCATTTTTATTTGTAGATATAGAGACCTTGCAATATATTTTCAGACCTCAGATAGGTCTGATAAGGAAATTTAGTTGTTTCTTTCTGGTTATTATATTTCTACCAAATATATCTCTATGTTTTCTTATCAGTCAGACTTGAATTTTTAAAGTTTGATGTAATACAGGCACTGCAATATTTTACAGCATATTCCCTTTGACTTTAATGCTGATAAGTCTTTCTGGCCAGGTATTCTAAAGGCAGGGCTCCAGAGAAAATTAAAACACAAAATATTTGGGAGCCAAATTATTTTTTTAGGAGCCATAATCTCTGTCAAATGTGATATAAATAAAAAAAATATGTTCTGCATGGGGCTATACCCTCCAAACCAGATACTGAGGGATTACGTTTCATAGGTAAGGCTGAACAATTGTTTTGAATATATTTGGCCATTTTAAAATCCGGTTTTATAAACTTTAACTTAGGCTAAGCCAGGCTAAGGTAGCAAAACTATGCATTCCTGTGTTCAAGTCAACCTCCAAACAATTTTTTGGCTAAACGTAGCCACTAACTATTAAGTGGATGTTTAATGAATCCTTCCGAGGGGACAGTTAAGGTGATCAAAGTAGCGGAGCGTGTTATCTGACAGTAAACATCAGGGCAAGCAGTCAGTGTGTCTTTGATCAATCAGTTTGTCCGGTCCACAGTTTGGAATTGGCAACCATCATTTTAAGCTCTTTCTCTTTAGTTGTGTCAGCCTTCCACAAACTAAGGCTGCACCACATTGCCAGAACAGTCTTACAGAGTGGCAACACACGGAAAAAGCTGTGTAAGACAATTCTGTTTCAAGGATTTTAGATACAGTCCTGTATATATTTAATATGGAGCCACTATAGTGATAACACCACATTGTGTATGAGAGAGAGGAACAAGTTTAATGTTTTCAGAAATTATTTCTTAAGCCCATGTGTATACAATAAAATGTTTGTATTTTTTGTCACAAAATCTTATTGTGTTTTTATCGTAAAACCATGTCTACCTGTATTACTTTACATGGTGCTTTCGCCACTCGCAGTATGGCCACGCGCATACCTATCGTGTGAAGTGGGAACACCATGAATGCGGTGTCTATCTGTCTATGCGTTTGGCAGCTAAAGGAGCCGGATCTTTGTAGTGATCCGACTCATTAAAAAGAGTCGAAATTCCCATAACTGATCACGTGATAGTGTAGTAGTAACGGCAGACTCGGGTTGAGCGTATCTGTGCATTGTTATGAGATGTCACTTTTTAATGTACTTTTAGTTATTTTAATTTCTCTTGGTTGTGAGAGACAATCGCCATTGGCGACTGAAATAAAAAATAGTCACAAAATAAATTATCAAGTCGTATTGGCGACCGTTTTAGTCGCCATCTGGAGCCCTGAAAGGTATTCTTTTCAAAGGATCCTGGATACATGAAGTAGATATCCCATGTCTACAAAATATATCATGACAAAGAATTTTCCTGGTTAAAGATTTGTTGTGACTGCCTAGGAAATACAAACAGAACTGTCATTGCTATAGATGTTCAGTCTTCTCCCTCCCTTCTCTTGTCAAAGTGAAATTGACTGATTGTTATGGCCAGAATAGGCTTGTCTTAATTGCTGGGCCATTTCTATCCTGTTCTTGCTTGCTCCTGTCATGTGTCTCACTCGTCCTTCTTCAAATGAGGCCTGTCATTTATTGACATAACTTCTCATAAATAAAGAGGCCTTGTTTTGCTTGATGGAGATTAAACAGCCACCCTCCACTCTTAATCTGCCTCACTGCTTACTTGTGAATTATTCATCTATATCCATCATCTTTCTCCATCACAGAAAGGAGGAGGCCGCTTGCAATGGTTGGTGGAGGGGCGCCACGGAGTACATTACAACAACAGTCACTGTCAGCCCTTCAATTGTTCCAGATTAGTTGAGCATTCATTCGACATATGTCTGCTGCATGTAAATCGGAATTTATTTCTCAGAGTCTTTTTTCTCAATATGAGCTCTGCTTACCGGAGTGCGCTCAAGCTTGAGGAAGAGCATTTCTGCCCCTAGTCCTAGACTGAATATTCATTGTGGAGGTTTGGCAGTGGCTCACAGATGGCAGAGGCAGATGCTCGTTACGGCAAGTGTCAATTTTCAGGGATTTGCATCCATGACAAAACAAATAAAGTGATATTGGGGATGGGGAGGCTTGTCTCTCCTGGCAGTACTGTCAGCTCACACTCCTCCATTGGAGACAGGTGAGAGAAAATGTGTGGTGAAAAGATCCTACTGTGGAAAAAAGCTTAGAGCAGGTGCTGTGGTACATGTAAGTAACCATTTCTAATTTTCATGACAAGAACTGCATAGTTTGAGTTTGCATTTCATTTACATTAGGCTCTCAATTGCAAAAGCTTGCACCCACTGTCACACCCACATTTTATACACTTGCTGGGTGATTATAAGTAAACATCCATTGCAGGAAACATAAATATGTCTTTTATACAAATTTTAGTGCACAGTTTTTTGTTATTTGTACTAGAAAAACATACAACATAAAATGACTTTTTGTATAGGCCATATTTTATGTCAAATTCTTGCGCACCAAACTTGGTAAGGTATTCATTTATAGACCTATCCATGAAAAACAGCCCCAGACATTTTTTTTCCTCTGCCAAACTTTTATAGTTAGTGCTATGCATTCAGGCATTTATCAGTCTTCAGTCAATGGCATTGTGCTGGGTGAGCTTAGGTTGTGGATTGCTGCTTGTCCATGAAAACTCAATCCATTCGGGTTCTGGAAAACAGTACTTGTGCTGATGTTGGCTCCAGAGGCACATTGAAAACTGGCACATTGGAGAAATTATAGTGGTACGTTGACAGTCACTGATCTCTTTAGTATATATTCTTCTGTCACTGTTTGTCTATGGTGACTCCATGGCTGTAAGCATGATTGTATGTACCTGAAAGCAATGTGTAAGCAAGTAACAATCCACTAAATGTGAAGATGCTAAACTGAAGGCAAAACAGTCCCTGGATTACCTTGATGTACTCCACATTTTTAACTTCCAAGCACTGCTCTGAATACAGAACTAGAGAGAGGTGGTTAAGTGACTGTGGGCCATGATGTAGTTGGTGTCAATTAGCTAAATGGAGCAGAATAAAATACAGCGGCTTAGTTAATTATAATGGCATAAGTAGACTGGTCTAAAACACTAGGGCATGGAGAAAGAAAATCCACTCAAAGCTTTGGCAGCAATAAATTACTGTGCATTTGATACTATATATCTGCAGTCTACAAAAGTGTTCTTCAGATCCTGCAGGTACACAGCACTGCATATTTTGTAGCCCTGGTTCTGGTTATACTTTAATGAAGAAAAATGTAGATTTCTTGGCAATTACATTAATAACAAGAATAATGCTATCAATAACTAGCATAAATTACACATATGAAATAGATACAGTTTATGCATTGCAGTGAATACAAGCAATATAACACACTGTACAATGTAATACTTGTTTTTGATGTGTTCACTCACTCAGATAAAACCTGTCAAGTGAACTGGTATCTGCCCCATTAGACTACAAATGAGCCAAAAGCCACAGAAAGCCAAATCCACCGAAGACAGCATTTCTTACCTAAAGTCACTGATGACAAAACATGCATAAACAGAGCGAAGCATAGGAAACACTACAATTTTCAATGAGGAACTTTTGTTCATCTGATTACCACCACTAGCATATACATTTTTGGTAGTGACCCGAATGATAATTTCCTATGTTCTGTTAACAAGGTTACCACGGTGCACATTAAGTTATGGCTTAAATATTCAGCTTATAGCATTCAGGCAATGATTTTGCTTGCAAGGTAGAATCAGAAAAGCACATTACTTTTACAGTCTTGTATATTAGTCTTGTTTTATGTGTTTTCACTAGTTGTACCCTTCCAATAAAATGAACTGATTTGTAACACAAACTCTTATTACACTAACACAGAATATATAGTATACTTATAGACAGGGACTGACATAAGTGGTATGCAAACCCAAATAGATGTAAGAGGTACGCAAAATCAGTACCGGATCGACGCCGAGGCATAGACCTCAATATGGACCATGCCACAACCCCCCCCCCCCCCCCTCTCATTGGAAGACTAGAGCAAAAACATTTTGTCAACCCCAGCTTATAGACAGGGATTGACATAAGCGGTACGCAATGACAAACTGGCATATGTGGTACGCAAATGTGCAGTGGTTTTCAGTATCACAGCGCTAATGCGTACCTATTTTGAGTAGCTTCATACTGCGTGCCCCGACTCGTCCCTCGACTTCACGGCCCGAGACATGGCTGAGGCACAGACCTCTGCGCGCACACCCCTAACGACACTCACCCCCCCTCGGAACCACGGAGGCACAGATAGAATTTTTAATTTTGGTGTGTACCAATTGATTCTCGTAGGTACTCATTACAGTACTACAGCAAAAGAATTACTTCGATCCCTGCTTATAGATATACTTTAATTATGCTTTAGATCTATTTATTACGCAATGCTTTATTACAATTTATTACGTAAAGCATTATGTAATAAATAGATCTAAAGTAATAAAGAAGCTTGTGTTTGGGGCGGTGCTGAGCAGCGGAGACTCATTCTGTTTGGGTGTTTCGAGCTAAAGGTTTTTAGATAAAGTGTTTTGTTCAGACAAGAAAGCACTTGTTCAGGGCCGTTGTCATGGAGTCTTACTGTGAAAAGCCATAACAAGTTTCCGACTGGCACTTCTTCATTGGGACTAGAAGGTCATATGGGCTTCTTCATATTTTGTGGGTCTGGTAATATGTTGCATGGGTCGCTCCCATAATAGCACGTCAGACAGGTGATTGTTCGAACAGCCAGCAGGTTGAGGCTGCTGAGGGTATTGAGTTTGTGTGAACCGGTTATTATTGTTATTATTAAAAAAACATCTATTAAGCTTGTGTGTAACAGATTGGGTCTGTTAACATGCGAGCTTCGGGGAGTAAGCAAAAGAAGGAGGTAAGAAGGAAACCCAAACACAAAAATTTCGAAATACGTCCCTATTTGTAGCTCATGATGAAAACTCTGTATGGGGATGAGGAGGTAAAATATTTTGATGTTTGGGTGGATGAAAGTGGTTTTGCAAAGAAGGGATTCACCTGAGAGGTCGCAATAGGCTGCTAATTTATTTAACTGCTGCCAAATAACTATACAGTCACATACTTCCTAGGACATTACACATTTTTACTGGCCACTATACAATAAGCTCAGCAAAGTGGACAAAGCACAAGGGTCTCTATTCCCACGGCAGCCAGGCAGAAGCAGAAGTGAAGGAGCAGAAAGCTTCTACTCCTCCCCTAGAGTAATCTTGAGTACCATCACCCTTATCACTACAAGGCACAATTCAGAGGTGCCTTGCAGTGAATCTCGAGAGTGCCCATATCGTATACAGGCCTGCGACAAATGTGGCCAAGAGAGTCATTCACCTCGAGAGTGTCCAGAGCAGCATGAGAGATGTTGAGAGGCGAATAAAAGAGCTGGAGAAGGCTCTAAAGAAACATCTACAAGAGAAGGCACGTAAGGATGGAGGAAGCGGAAACTAACATATGGCCAGAACATTAACCATTTGCACACACTGAGGGAGCTTCAAGTGTAAAGAATTAGTAAATAGTTAATTGCAGATACAAGAAGAGAGGACAGGTGGCTGAACAATTGTTGCATTTACACATATATATATAAAAAGTCCCACATATCAACCACGTAGCCAGGTGAAAAGTTAATAATGAGACTCCAATTTTACTATGGCATGGTAGCAAAATTAATGGTGATATACACTGGGACTTCGGTTGACATGTGGTGACAGCACTTGGGCATATACAGATAAAGAGAAGTTGGAAATACGTGTTTGACTAACTATGGGATTTGGAGTCTGAAAATTAAGAGTTACAACTGGGAATTTTTATATACATATTGTTTCCTCCTGCCAGCTTAATGCCAAGTGTCAATCTCACAGGTCAGCAGAGGTATTAATTGATTGTGGGGCAAAATAAGTAAGTACTAAGACGTAAAGTTTTTTTCCCCTATGTCCACTGTATTGATGGAGCAGCACTTAAGGAGTGTTATTCTAGCCCACTGTTGTGTTACCAAATAGAGAAAACCATAATGCGCTGCTATAACAGATTCAGCTGGCATATGGGACAATGGTTGCTAGTGTTGAAATGTATATATATATATATATATATATATATAGCATAATGGTTTGAAGTTGTCTTGGGTACTAGCAATCTGGATTGGGTGCAGATGTGAAATGTGTTGATCTATAGATAAATAAATGTGGAACATGGCTGAGAAAGCATCTGCAGGTGGGTGGTCAACAGGTTGCAGATAAAACTGGTACTCCATTGGCCTGGAGAGAAACTGTACAGTTGCCAGTATGAATGACATATTGTTTGTTTTTTGGTCTGAGGAAGAGGTGAGTAAATTGGCATTACTCCCTGCTTCCCTGTGAGCACACGGCAAACAAGTACCAAATCCTTACACCATTTTAAGTGAAATACTGTCTGATGCAGCATGGTTTTCTGTGACTGATTTGGTGAATGCATTTTGCAGTGTCCCTGTACATACGGACAGTCAGTTTAGTTCCGCGTTTTAGTTTCAAGGGTAGTCCCCTATCATCTATAATATGGCATTGAAAAATTCATTGAAAACATGCATTTTGCCTGAGAGCTGTGCTCTGCTACAATATGTGTACGACTTGTTGGTGTGCACGCCTATATCAGAGCTCTACGAAGAAGCTACACTGTGCCTATTAGCTTTTCTTGCTGAGAAGGGCCATAAGGCATTTAAGTCCAAATTACAGTTTGTGCAGCAAAAGTTCCAGTTCTTAGGACACATTCTTACAGCACAGTCAAAGCAGCTGACTACAGATTGGATTAAAGCATTTTAGGCCGTCCTCCAACCCAGCACTATGAAACAAATGCTGTGTGCTTATTGTTGCACATTTATTCCAAATTATTAATTAGTTGAGCACCCTTTGCAGGAGCTAACGCATCAATTACCTACCTCCGCGCCAGTACAGTGGACTGAAGAAGCCTTATTGGCTTTCACCCAGTTGAAAACTGCCTTACAGTCTGCTCCCGTCTGCTGGGGCTTCCGAACCCCAATACGCAAAAATGCTCAGTTTGTAGACCAAAGGGGAGTGAAGGCTTGAAATTATTGAAGTTTTATGTACTACAATACCTTCTTGAGCTAAAAGTAAGGATAAGACTATTAAACAACGTAAACCTTCCACTACTGGGCCCAGCAAATGCTTACAGCCGCCACAGCACAACCGCTGTGCTCCTGCCACTTTTAGTTAATGTCATAGTTCTGCTTGTGGATGCGCACTAAAAAAAAGCTTTGCTGCATGTGAACTAATCCAGATTCTGTAAGTTTCTCCCCATATTTATTAGTTAAATTGGCACACGATACAACCCCTGTGTCAAAAGGGGGGATGATACCACAAATGTAAAAGTTATGGTTTGCTCCAGGTTTCACTTACTATGGGGCTAATTTTTACTCAAAATGCTTGGTGTGCATCTGAAATAATACAGCAAAAGGCTATGCAGTGGGCATGGGCACACAACCAGGTCCAAATTTTCCATTTGACCATTTGCAAATTGGTTTCATTGAGCTAACCCCAGTTGAGGGTAAACGATAGTGTCTAGTGATAGTAGACGTGTTCAGCAAGTGGGTTGAAGCTTTCCCGGTGAAGGCGGCAGATGTACAATCAGAAGTCTAAAAAACAAGGAAGCGATTTTTAGATCAATACCTACCAAAATTCACTGTGATAATGACACTCATTTTAGAAATCAGGTTGTACAAGCATTAAGTAAGTACTACAACATTGATCTAAAGTTTCACTGCATGTACCACCCCCAGAGTACAGGGGCTGTGGAACGCGTGCATGGCATGTTAAAGAACAAGCTTGCCAAATGTTGTGAAAGTACAGGCCTAAATTGCATCCAGGCCTTACCCCTCACACTGTTTGAGATGAGAAATGCACCACAGGGAGATAGTGGGTTAACCCCGTTTGAAATAATATGTGGGAGAAACAGACAAGCAGAACTAACCAAAATAAGGGTACCAGTTATTTCTGTGTCTCCTGTGGGCATTGCTCACCACAGGAGAGGGACAGATTGAGCAAAGGTTTGAGCAATCCTAATATTCAGCTCAATGTTCGTAATAATGTGGCAAGTGCACTAGCCATGTCAGCGCAGGAACATATGCTTCCTTGTCTGGGTTGTCAGTCGTTTTCAGGCTTTTGTTTCAGTTCCAGTCTCAGAATTGCATGCTCAGGCACTGCAAGACAGGTGTACGTCCTATAATTTGTCATATAATTGGATTTTGCAGGCACACAAGGTGTTTAACTATATACATGGTCAAAAGTTGGACCACTTTGCATAATAGCACATACATACATACAGGGTCTTGTTGTAAGCCTCAAATGTTGAAGAACATTTGTTCTTTCCAGATCTATGAACATCCTATGGCTGAGTATTGTTTGTGCATGAGTAACAGTTCAGGCTATTATCTGGGTGAAGAACAATGTAAACATAAGTTTTGGGTTGAAAATGGCACAGTATCTAATGGCACACATACACAGATTCGAAGGGTACTAGTAAATTACTGATGGAGATTTTAATGATATAAATACTACAGTAATATAGTACTGTTTTCTCTCCCATTAAAACTCAGTCAGAATTACTTAAAGTTTAAAACTCAGTCAGAATTGCTTGAAGCCGCAGGGGGGCCCTCTGTGTTTACTATATATAAAATGGCATGTGTTCCTTTGAGGATGGCAGAAGAAAGAGGCCCAAAAGTAAAGCTGAGCAATGCTTCACTTAAAATACGGAAGCCAGCTGCTACAGAAGTGAAGGGTGAGTTTTTATGTCAGAAGAACGTGCAAACACAGGGTTTCAGTAGAAGGCTATTCAAAGGGTAGTTTCCATATAAGATCGATAGACAGTGAGTCTGTGTGCATGGTCCATGAAGTATTTATGCACACACACAAGGCATGAGACATTGCCATTTCAGGATGAGCAATACTGAGTAAGTAATATTTTACCTTATATTGATTGGGAAATGTTTAGGAAGGTTGAGACATTGAAGCGGAGGAGAAGTTTTGAACATTCAATTGAGTACGCTTATGGGCATAAAGCCAAGAGTGGGTGTCATCTTAAACAGAAGGGAGTGGTGTAAAAAGTCTATTTAATGAATATGGACTTGAGAAAAAACAGAGCACTTGCCAATGTTCTCAAGGATAATGAAGCTGCCTTTAATGAAACAGCGTTGACTCAACTTTTTGAGTGCTTTTGATTTTTGACCATATTTAATTTTTAATTCAGAAAAAGTTCCAGATTTGGGCCCCTGCTCTGATTTATTGCTTCGGCATTACACATATCCAGGACATGGTATGATGTATAGCTGTGGTTGACATGCATATTCTCATTTGCCTACAGCCTGGTGGGGATGATGTTCTCCAACAGTGGTAATGCCTCATATATTAGCTGTTATTCCGGTAGGGTCCCAACAGTCTTTATGTTTTTTCCCAGGTAACCATGTAAAGAGAAGCATGGATGAGATGCCAGGCAGGTACAATGGGTATGTCCTAAGTAACCCACGGACTACTCCGGGACAAATTATAGGTTAGTCTTTGCTTATAGTAGCAGGTACAACTGGAACTATCAATATCATCTATTGCAGGTGCACTGCTGATGCAAAACCATACTTATATGCAACTAACAGTGATGCTGAATAATGATGAGTCTTGTATCAGTGTAAACGAAGATGAAAAAGAGGATGAGACTTCTTAAACATACATGTGTGTTCATGAAGTCTACATTGAAAGGGTAACCAGGATGTAGATGGGAAAATAAAACATATGGTTGTTTAAAAATAAAAGGGGGGAAATGTATGGGAAAATCAGTATAAAATCAGTATATTCAGTTTGTGATTCCTACATTTCAACGATTCTTTCTTCAAATACCATACTAATGTGATTCTGCTGACACCAGGCAAGAACCGGTTAGAGGACAGTGACATGATTAAATCAAGGTTGTTATTTAGTACAAACCCTATGTTTTCGAGCTAAAGGTTTTTAGATACAGTGTTTTGTTCAGACCAGAAAGCGCTTGTTCAGGTCCATTGCCATGGAATCTTATTATGAAAAGCCATAACAAGAAAATAAAGTCTTTGTTCTGAGCGAAGAATCTCTGTCGGTTTGCTGATTGACACCTGTGTCTAACATTGTATAAGGGCTGGACGACTTTGTAAAGTATTGACAATATCCTGGTGTACTGAGCGTTCCTTGTTGTCCATGTCTTTGGTGATAGAACCTTTCTTTATACTTTGACTAATGCCTCTTGGCTTGCCTCGGGCACTTCTCGCTACAGCTGTTGGTCCGCCAGATGCCATCACGAGCCCAACACCTGTGGACCAACTGTAGGGATTACAAGGGATTACAAGGGTCGCGTAATGGCCGGTGGGAGTGATGAAAGCTGTCTTTCACTCGTCGCCCTCCCAGATGCAGACGAAATTGTACGCGCTTCTTAAATCCAACTTGGTGAAGAGGGACACATCCGAGAGAGTACTGTTGGTTAAGGGAACTGGATGACGGTTCTTGATAGTTATTTTATTCAACCCCGATAGTTGAAGCACGGGCGGAGTCCTCCATCTTTCATTTTTACAAAAAAGAACCCCATCGCTGCGGGCGATGATGAGAGCCATATAGTGCCCTGACGGAGCCCCTCTGCTACATATTCCTCTATGGCATCTTGCTCGTCCTTGGACAGGGAGTATAAATGGCAATAGGAGGTACCATACCGGGCTGAAGGTCAATATGGATGATGAGGTGGCAATTGAATAGCCCAACTTTTACTGAATACCTCCCTCAGGTCCTGGTACGGCTCAGGTATGGCTTCAGCATCGACATCAGGGGTTTTGGACTCCCCACTGCATGTACAGCACATCCCTGCCGATGATGGAAGACAAAGCTCCTGACAGGTCAGGCCCCACTGCAGGATTCTTTGCTGTGTCCAGGAAATAAGTGGGTTGTGGGTCAGCAGCCAGGGGTGTCAGAATATAATAGGTGGAGAAGTGAGGTGAGTAATGAAAAATGACAGCTTTTCTTGATGGGAACCCACAACGAAGTGAAGAGGAGGTGTTTGGTGAGTGATGGGGCTGTTACTAAGGGGTCGATCGTCAATGGCTGTGATTTTATTTGGCCGGGATAACGCTTCAAGGCTAACACCCAGCTGGACAGCAAAAGATTGGTCAGTAAAGTTGCCAGCCACCCCTGAATGGCTGGCAACTGACCCATTTGTGGCTGAGCTGGATGTGTACCTAAATAGTGAATCAGGAAATGGTTTGGGTTATAGACATTGAAATGACTACACCTCTCCCTTTTCACCTGGCCTGACCGTTTCCTGGGTCAAGCGGACAGACAGCACCGTGATGGTCAGGGGAGGTGCAATAGGCACAAAGGCCCTCACAGTAACGTCTAGCCTGCTCCACCGGATTCAGGGAAGCATGCCCTATTTGCTTGGGTTCCCAAGAGTGGGCCTTTAATGGAGGTGGAGGAGCAGAAGATGTAGTAGATGGCAAAAAACTGGATGAGAGCTCATGCGTTGATCTATCCTCATGCACAGCTGAATCATGCCCTCCAAGGTCTCAGGGAGCTCTCGTCCAGACAGTTCGTCCTTCAATCAGGATGTCGAAAGGCAGCCTTGAGCTGACACACGAACTCTGGAAACGAATAGCTGGCATCTACATCCGACCTCAAGACTGCCGTAGCCCACTCAGCTGCCTGCCCCGTGAGGAGGGAGATGAGAAATTCGATCCTACTTTGGTCTGTCGGATCTCTTGAGGATTGAAACTCGAAAAGGAGATCTAGGTTAGCCACAAAGACTTCGCACTTCTTGTCTACACCGTTCCATTTTTAAGGTAGGGACAGTTTAGGTTCGTTAGGGAAAGTGATGGAGGTAGCAGGGTTTGGGACGGCCGATTGGGACATGGGCACCTCGACGGGGGGTCAGACTAGCCTCTCTGTAGGGCAGAGACCTGATCACGTAGCTAAGACACCTCCCGTTGGAGATTACCAGTCTCAACGCCCTGCTGATTTACCAGGTCGACCAATGTGGCCCAGTCCACTGGGCTTACCTGTTGTGGCTCAGACATTCTGTCACAAAGATGGATAAGTAAAAAGAACATACCTAAACTCGAGTCGCCCTTGTAGTGTGATGGAGAAGCCCAGATGCGGACAGAAGCGAGAGGACTGGTAGAATCATGCAGCTTGCTCTATGAATGCTCCCAAATAGAGTAAAGAATCCCACCAGAACCAACATTCACACAAAACAGTGTGAGTACTCACATAACCTTGAGATGACAGGCTGGGATGAGAAGAGGACTCAATGTAAAGAGGAACTACCCGTTTCCTGTTTATATACCACATGAGGCACGTGATTTCTGATTACCTGTGCACCCCACGTGACTAGTGTGTGACACTAATAAACTTTAAATGGCCTTGCTATGTCAGTTCTTACAATTATGAATGGCTTGTACACAGATATCAGCATCTAAACTAAACTTAAAAAAGCTAGAGTAGACATGATTGTTGATTTGAATCAGACAGCTTATTTTAGGCAGATAATTCTTTCTGAAATAGAAAGGGGAAGGAGGGAATGCAACTACAGTTTTCTGGAAATGTTCCCTCAGGCTGTGCAATAAATAACAGAAAAATCAGCAGCAACAATGTGTTATTTAATTATTAGTTGTACGTTTAGAACATATTTCAACTTGAATCAAATGTTAGAACTTTAGAAACATTTGAACATTAGACAAATGGAGAAGAGGGTGTTTGAGAGTTTTGTGGGGTCACCCACAATGCTGGTAGCTTTGAAGATGCAACATGTGCTGTAAATGTCTGCAGTAGAGAGGAGAGAGACCCCAGTGATCTTTTCAGCTTCCTTCACTATCATCTGTAGGGTCTTGTGATCCAAGACAGTACAATTTCAGTACCAAGCTGTAATGCAGCCACGGAGAAGGCTAGAGAAATCAATACAAATAAATTGGCAAATCAATAAATGTCTTATTATTTTACAAATTGCACTGAAACTACATAACATTTCTGAATGCTCTTGATACCTTTTTGTAGCCAACACATATGTTTACAAAGTTCAAACTTCAAAGGTCTTGCTCAGACATATTTAAGGTGTGTTTTTTTACTTTGTTTGAAGACCTCTGAAAATAGTTTTTTTTTGTCATGTCATGTTTACACAATGTTAAAAAAAACTAATTTAATTACATTCACTTTACTCACATATTATTGTTGCTGAGGTTTTCCAGAATATAACCATATGTGTCACTTTTTGCATAGATGTTTTTAATGAGATGAAATACTTAAAAATGTAAAGGTGTAGCAAACTGCCTCAAAGTGCCAGAAAGGCCTCAGATCTCAGATGTTTTGGGGCAGCTGGTAGCCTTGTGGTTAGAGTGTTCGCCCTGTTATCAGGAAGTCATGCGTTCAATTCCCAAGACTGCTAAGCAACACTGAGGTACCCCTGAGCAACATATCATCCTCACACACTGCTCCCTGGGCACTGTGTTCCTGGTTGCCTGCTGCTTCACTTGGTGAATGGGTTAAATATTCAGGAAGAACTTCATGCTGTTCACACTGTGTGCTGTGGTTTGTCCACGTATGACAGAATGGTTACTTACCCACATTATTAGTTCAAGAAACAAAAATACACAAGAGTAACAAAATAACTAGACAAGACAGTGTCAGTGTTTGAATGAATACAGTATGATGACAGATGCTGTGGTCTAGCAGAGGAGATAAGATGTGCATAAAGGAAGAACAGAGATAGACAGCAATAAATAGTAATAATAATTGTAAAAATAAGAGAATGTGCAGTATTTAATAAACAGAAGGGTTTTACAGTGGTAATTAGGGATCATTTCAGGTGTGTGTGCATGTGGAGGGGAATCCAGCTGCCCTCAATGTCCTCTGAAGGGTCTTTAGATCTGAATCAGAACAATTCCTTTACCAAGCTGTGATGCTGCTGCAGAGAACTCAGCTTGTGCTTCACTGAGCAGGGCAAATCTGTTTGACACATGAACGGGAGGAGGAGAGTGGTGCTCACACCAAATTGTCACCCAATTACCCTGCTTCAGGGGCTATATACCCAGTGAGCTATCTTCCCCTAAGGCACCTGGACTGGCTAGCAACATACCTGACTCATCTTTAATCCCTAATTAAAATCTGGATGTGTTCCTCTAACTCTGACACCTCCTCTGTCAGATATGTAACTAACGAACACTTCACAAAAGTAAACTTCTCGCTAGTGCTAGTGATGGAGAGAGGGACTAAACTGAACATGCCACACTTTGTGCAGAGAAGGCGCTCACCAAACTCTATACTAAAACTTACCGCTTATCGGACCAGTTGTCTCTCGTCTGTGGGCTGATGACCTTGTAGACTGATGAAAATAGTTCAATAATCAAAAGAAACATCAAGTTAACTCGCTAGAATTTTATGATTAGCAACTAGATCAGAATACAAACATGCCGTAGCAACGTTGAGACACTAAGCGGCACAGGCATCAAAACAGGAAGCGACCAACTAGACTGATGCCATTTGAGAGTGTGCTTGGACGACAACCCCTGTTGTGTTCATGGGACCAGCTCTCCACCAAGGTTCTTTGAGTGGATCATTGGTTCTGTACGGCACTCAGCCATAAGAAGAACAGTTCGCAGGTTCCAGGAGCAAGCAGACTAGTGGAAAGGAGAGACAGCAAACTACCAACCAGGTGACAGGGTGTGTCTTTCAACCAGAGGCCTCTGTTTAAACCTTCCATGCACTAAACTTGGACCCAAATATATTCACCCCTTTGCTATTATTTCTATTCTGTTATCCTGCCTATATTACGATCGACTCTGTTGTCTTTCCTACACATTTTAGTATTCACTCCCCCTCCTTTTAACTCTTGGTTGGTTTCTCCCTTATGAGTCTTGTAGGATCAGAAAAATCCTGATTCACATATCACGGTCACGCACCC
>JBBJLS010016658.1:5000-15446 GCA_037577275.1 Bryconaethiops microstoma
ACTGAGTTTAAAAATGATTTAAAGGTTAAAGAAAATGGGACTGCTAACAACCGTGCAAGTCTGACCAAGACTGCCACCTTCCATCCTTCCACTGTGAGAAGACCACTCAACTCTGGAGGTCTGAAAGAATGCGTAGCTGTTAGTGAGAAGAAAATGTTCTCTAGTACACCGAAATTGGACATCTGAGTTGTGTTGGAAGGTTTTATGGACGAATGGCCGTAAATGTGGAATTACCTGTATTGTGAGAAAAAAATGTTGAGGATTCTGAGTGATTTTCTCTTAAGTATACATGTTCTGCGCTTTTCTGACACAGAATCATTTTCATTGGAAATTGGGTAAATGTTGGTCTCTGACTTTTGCACAGTACTGTATTTAAGTATGTGAAGCAGACTATCAAGAAAAAGCACGCACAGTAGTATTAAAAGCTTTGTGAAAAGCTGGACGTCTTCAAACAGTTCTGCTTGTATGTGTGTCACAGTGGCAGCACTGCAGAGCTGCAGAGCTATTGTGTGTGATTATGTTTTTTTCAGTTTTCTTTTGTTTTCTGCATGCAGCTTCAGAAGCCTGAATTTTTGTGGGGCGACCATCACAGGATTACAAAGCTCAGGCTGTAAAATAGCGCAGGTGGGCAGCATTGCTCAGGCTGCCTCTGAACCTCTGCCCATTCAAGACTTTGAAGTGAGAAAACATTCCACTATAAAACACTCTGAGCCCAATTTACCTGCGGCTGAAAGAGGGAGGAAATCTCTCTCTCTCTCTCTCTCTCTCTCTCTCTCTCTCTCTCTCTCTCTCTCTCTCTCTCTCTCACCTTGAAAGCATGTTAAAGGACTGAAAATGGCTATAAGCCCTTCAGTTTTTCTCTTCTGTTCCCTTTCTCCTCTTTGATTCCCTCTGCTTTACTCATACCCTGTCCTTTTTATTAAAAAAGAAGAAGTGGCTGCATCGATTGAATTGTTGACAAAGGTTCTTTTTAAAGGCTTAAACTATGTTCCTCGCCTAATCACCCTCTATGAGAAATAATTAGAGTTGAACCGTTTGAGTGAATGCAGCTAAATGAAAGGCCTTGAGGGGAAACAAGCTCTTTTTAAACACATCCACAGCTGCCCACCCATGCTGAGCAGAGGCTGCCCTAAATCAAGGGTGTGAAACTCATTCACATGCCATATTGAATTTAATGATGTTGAGGAATTGATATTCCTATAGCGTTGGAGAAAATTTACATTAGCATATGAGCATTTATTGCTGATTTCCATGTTGCAACACATTTGATGTATTCATTATAATTCTAGTGCAGGATTTTATTCATATTTTTGTATATGGTCCAATTTTATACTGCCTGTGAAGCTATCATCTATTAGCACAAAGTTGTTGCAAACGTTCAACAAAAAGCACATTTACCCTTTCCCCAAATGTAGTGAACAAGAAGCTGGTTTCTGAAACTTATTTCTTTCCTTTTGCACTGAGGCTACAAGGCATGCCTGAAACTTCTTGAGCACTTAAGTAGGCTCAGGTAGACATTGTATGTTATCTAAAAAAAAAATAGGTAAAACGTTTGCAGGGTGTAAATACATGGGCTGTATAGCTTTATGTGTTCATTAGGTTATCCTCATAACTCTTTATTATATTATCCTCATAACTCTAAACTAAAGAGGCAGACTCCAGACACTAAGCATATCTTTGTTTGAGGTTAAGAGAAAATTGTATACGGTTGATTTTGTTGGTCGTTGTTTTGTTTAGGACAGGGCCAACGACTCTATGTGGCCAAAAGTATTTGTGCTTGATTTTATTAATTTGTTAGCAATGGGTATGGCTAAAGAGCTCAAATTCAGTAATTAAGGTGAATATTCACATATCTGTGGCCATATAGTGTGTGACAGTACCCCTCTGGTATTAATGTATTTGGAATGTAATTTTTTGCTTTTTTACCCTTTTAGAACATTTTTTCACTGAATTGTGAGGAGCAACTTGGCTGTCTATGTTACAGTGCCCCCTTATAGTTTACTTGTCACTAGAGTCATGCCCATCCACCCCTTGGTGCCTGTTATAGGGTTATAGAGGTTTAATGGAAAAGTCGCCTGATAGTCCTTGTGTTTTCCAGGACGCACAGAGGTTCATTTTTTTCACTCACAACAGGGACTTCTCATTTTTCAAATCAATAAATGACTTATCTCACTCAGGGGAGCTGGACTCTATACACAAACACACACATACACATACAAACACACACACAGACACACACATACATACAAACACACATACACATGAAGAAGGGTGATTTTTGGAGGTAAGACTCTCCATCAGACACATTCAGTTGCACACAGACAGTGTTCTAACACACACACATTCACACACACACTGACAAACTAACAAAGTTTCATGTTAAGATTTATGAATTATTCTCTGAAACTTCCCTGACAAACAGAAATTGTGATCGATGTCCTTGAGGTTTTCTGAGTGCTGCAGTAATATTTACTCTTGGCACACCGTGTGATGGTGTGATGCACAACAAGGCTAAGCAGATGCAGGATATCTGTCCTGCCTCTCTACACTTGGAAGAAACATCACTGTTTCTTCTTCACTTCTGCACTAAAGCTTACTTTACATCTACAAGAGATCTCGCTGTCCTACTTTTCCAAACTAACGCTTGACTTCACTTTTTCATTAAAGCCTTTTAAACGTCCTCCTACTGCCTTCTGCACTAAACTTCTACCGTCTGTCCTTCATTTCTCCACTAATGTTTAATCAGAGTTATGTAGAACATTACTAAGTAGCGATGGCTGAATACCGAATACACTGTTTTAAATGTATTCTCTAATGTGCTTTACGATATTTAAACAGAAATTATGCAAAGTACATCTAAATCCTTCTTCCTCTGACTCATTTCTAAACAAATGCCTTACTCTGTTATTCTGTATTAGGGACTTACTCAGTCTCTTCCTTTGGGGTGAATGATTTCTTTTTCGCTTGCTTTCTAATGTTTCTTCCTTACTCCTTATACCCTAATACCTCCTTTTTTACTTTTTCACTTCTTTTCTTCACTTGTTTTCATTGTGTTGAATGGGTCTTTAAGGGTCTGTTGGCCATTTTATGCTGCTGTCATCAACTGTATTTTCAAACAGACCTACAAGAGTGCAGACATGGACCAACAAATCAGCTCTTCAGTGCTATATTTGCAATCATGTGGAAGATAATAATAATAATAATAATAATAATAATAATAATAATAATAATAATAATAATAATAATACAAGATGTTCTTTAAGTGGTCCGGCACACCACCGATACACAATGCGGGCTGTTCTGTTTTCCCTCTTTGTAGTAGCATGACTCTTTGTGTGTGGTTCCACTTTGCATAAGCTTTCAATACTCTGATTAACCCCTGATTCCCTGGCAGATGTGATTGGCCCAGCAAAAAAACTGGTGTGGTAAATACTGATTCTGTCCTTGTTAAACATTATTATGAAAATACAACACACTATTTCTACTACTGTTACTATCCTTGTGCATGGCATAACATCTCTGTATGATCATGCCACTGTTTTTGTGAACTAGAGAACCAAAATATTCTGTGTGCTGCACAGTTTGATGCAATAGAAACAGAACCCAGATGGCAATCTTGACATGGGCAGAACCTGGGCCACATGTGACATTCACTTGTTGCCCCCATACTGCACAGAATGATTCCACAGGACAGAACCAGATCTGATTGCTGGAACCCAACCAGTTTTAACCCAAAAGATTTCTTACACGCTTTGAAACCATCCCTGCCAGAACTCTCTCCAGAGCACAAGGACGCATTATGCACTAAATACATACAAGGTTACTGAATTTAAACAGATGCAAACCCTTTGTCATATGCACTTCCAACACAAATGCTTACATGGCAAAAAGCAAATTAGCAGCCCTAGGAGATCAAATATGTGTGCTTTCTCGTGACCTGTGTGTGTGTGTGTGTGTGTGTGTGTGTGTGTGTGTGTGTGTGTGTGTGTGTGTGTGTGTGTGTGGTTTCAGTGTGCTCACGGCAGGACCTGGGACTTGTACAAGTTCGGTGTGGCACGTGAGAGGCTGCTGTTAGAGTGCTGGAGCCGAGACTGGACTGCACTGCTGCTTCGCGCTCTGGAGGTGCTGGAGGAAGCCAGAACTGAACACAGCCAACAGCAGAACCTGCAGAACCACCGCACTCACCAGCAGCACATCTGTGCTCAGCTTAGACACAAGGTACCAACTTGAAACACACAGAAAGGATAATGGATAAATGTTAAGCTGCTGTGGTGACGTGTTGATGGCTGCTGTGTGTGTTTACTTGAGCAGTGACGCCATTCTCTGGTCATGTGGTGTGTTTATGTGTGCCTGTGTGTGGGTTTGACAGAGCAGGTTGGCCACTCTCCTGTACTGTGGACAGATTGTGTGGAAGCAGGGCGGGCTTTATCAGGCCAAGACAGCACTCACAGCTCACTACGAGATAGATGCGCTGCCACTGTGTCAATTCTTTCCCATTTTCTCTGTCTGTCTGTCTATCTATCTTTTTCTTTCTCTCTCTCTCTCTCTCCCTCTCTCTCTCCACCCACAACCCCCCCATCTCTCTCTCTCTTTCTCTCTCTCCAGCTGTCACATTTCCCCCAGCAGCACTTACTGTTCTCTCCAACTAATCAACATCCATTCATCTATTCATTATGAAAACACTCCCCTCCCTTTCTCTCTCTCTCTCTCTCTCTGTGTGTCTGTCTCTCTCTCTCTCTCATTAATCAAGAAACAGCTGTGCTTACACTGGCTGCCTTTGGCAATGCCATTGTTCTTAAACACACATATTGCACACATGTGCACACACACACGCATTCAACATGAGGTTCCTGTTTTGGGTGCATTTGCCAAATGATGAAGAATGACCACCACTTTATAAAACAGCTGTGTCTTGTGTGCTTGTATGTCTGTGGAAAGTTGTGTGGGAACCTTTAATCCACAGATGTCATTCCTGAGTTGACGCTCCACAATGCTTGACTGTAGAGTGATGCCGTCAGTCTTTCACACCACTTCAACACTGGCCAACATATCCTCACCTGCTTCATCCTAAGATTTGGAAATGAATAGCACCTGTTATTGTCTTGTGATAGTCTTATAAGTCAAGCTTCTGTCTGTCATCAGAGAATTTTGTTCATGTTGTCCCTTTACAAGAACTGCCTACTTTTACAAGAAAAGCCATGTGACTAATGTGTAAAATAACCACAAAATGTGGCTTTAGCATGACGTTGGATGCAGACCCAGTAACTGAGGTGTGGTTGGGTCCAGTGGGACTAAACTCTACCTATGAGGCATTTGTGAAGTGCTTCAACTTCTGAATAGGAACAAAGTACGTCACAAAACAATCCTCTTCCAAAATGATCACTGATGAATGTGGACTTACTTAAAGCACAAAAGTAACCTAGGAGACCATACAACATTACAGAAATAAGTACAGACAGTTGTCCAACTCTGAACATGGTTAATTAAATCTAAAGAATTCTGGACAAAATGCAAGCACATGAGTTACATAAGACGTTATGGCTTCTTTGTGCGAAGATCTTTTTCCAATTTTCTCCTGTATTTAGTCATGTCCAATTCCACACATTAGCTCGGACTCCTCTAATCACACAAAATTGCCAGTGCTGGGAGAGTGAAGGCTAGCACTTGCCTCCTCCACATGCTTTCAAACTGCTGCTAACCCAACATCACTGGAAGGTTCAACACACTTGCAGGAGAGCGCAGTTTTGTTACGTCAGCTAACAGACGTATTCACCAGTGTGAATTTTGCTGAAGAGAGGGTTTTGGGAGTATGGGGTATGACTATTGTAAGTAAATGCGTCCACACCAACTTGTGGAAAATTCTGTAACCGAGTAATTCCTGATGACTGCAAAACATGTCTTACAAAAGATATTAGAGACCATTTTTACCAAACTATTGCTTAAAGAACATCATTAGATGTCGCAGTCCAATTGTAAATGGTTTCCTGATTTAAGTTCAACAATGGTTCCAGATCAAAAGTCACTCCTCTTTGTGCAGGCTGACTGAAGGTAACACATCATTCTACGAAGGCAGAATGATATAGTTCATTTCCATTTCTGTAAAGCACATTGAATGACCTTCTGTGTATGATAATGTGCTGTATAAATACACTCGAACTTGAGCTGTAGTGCAAAATCTCCAGTCTTTTCAGATGAGGCCTTGTTTTACTGCTCCCTTCATCTGTAATATTACTCCAGAAAACATTATGTCTTTATGATTTTAGAGTGTGAATGGGAATCTCAGCTTTTCAAACAACTTTTAAGTGAAGCTGAAGTGAATAAAGATTTGTAAACATCTGCTGCTTCTAGTCACAATATGGTGGCTCTCTTTGCACACAGAGACAATGTCAGTCTGCTTTTGATTTGTAGGCTATAAAACCTGATGACTTATGTGCTGAAATCCCAAGATCCAAAGCTGTAAGTGCATAATGAGAACACATAAATATATTTACAAAAATATACTCCATAGGTTTTGTAAGATGAGACTTAGATGGCAAAATAATTGCTGTGTTTTTTTTATGTGATGCAAAGTACTGTCTAAACGCACCATATAATGATAAATTAGGTCACAGATGCGCTTTGTACAAACTGAGTAAGCAAATTCAGTTGTTTTCATAGTTGATTAGAAACCAGTGAATAGATTACTAAGCTCACTTTGGGTTCAACTAAGGTCATTTGAACTGCTTTAACATGAGGTTTTGTTACCTATGAGGTAGGTCTGAACTGGGATAAACAGCTGCTAGTGCAACTGGTCCCTCAACAGTCCCTCATCTATTGACTCCTCCCTATTCTCCACCATTCAGACTTCTGAATTCACCATGGCAGGATGAGGCAGAGTGCTGTACTGTGGAGTTTCAGATTGTCACTTAATTTAGAAATTTAGCAGCTGATGTGTTTTCCCCAGCCCTTGTTTGTCTTTTTTTTACCATGTCACCATGGTTACCGCAGCTCATATCTGGCCCAGCTGGGCCGACTGATGGAGGGATGATGAGTGCTTGTGTTTTAAGCATCAGTAAGCAGTATGGAGATGTTTCACCATTCAGGAGGTGGCAGATGTTTTGATTGGACAGAGGATCTGTTGTCTTTCAAGAGGCCTTGGAATGAACCTCCTATTCGTTCATTGTTTAAATGCACATAAACTGTAGAGAGGAATATCCACGGTCTGTAACCGCTTAAGTCCTGTGTATCTTATAAATGTAGTCTTATGAATGCTGCCCTTTGTTAAAGTGTCACCAAAGGTTCTTTAAAAAGACTTTTTTGACAGGTTTTCCATCAGAACCAATCAAAGAACAATTTATGCATTCAAATGGATCTTTGAGTGTTCATATTTCTATGTAGTATCAATGGCTTTATTAAAGAAGCCATTTTCTAGGGTGTAGAGTTACTGAAATCATTCAGTTGCTGTGCAATAGTGGTAAAGTTCACCACCTCCTTAACCACTTTATCACAGACTCAGCTCCTTTGTGATGCATGAAAAGATGACAAAATCAAAGGCTTGTGGATCCTTATATCTGCCTTTTACTGTATTCTCAAATCGTTGACATATAGATATATGGCGTGTAGACATGTAGGGCTTGTTTCCTGAAGAGGGTTTAAGCCTAGTTCTAGACCACATTTTACTTTCAATTAAGTCAGAAATGCTGTGTAGTCTAGAACTTGGCTTATTTCCTGTCCAGGAAAATAACTCTCAGAGAATTATAGCTGTGTTTGAGTAGTCAAAAGAAGTACCACTTTTACATTGATCTCGAGGGGAAATGTCATGTCAAGGAAAGCACTAAAGGAGAACTCATATGTTCATCAGCACAGCGGTGGTCGGAAAAAGCGAGCGCTGTGCTGAGAGAATCCAACTGCATTTATATTAGGCTACATAATTATGCAGTGGCACTTTGCCGATATCTAAGAATAAGGCTCCTTTTCTAATGTAGCAAACGTTAGCTTAATTAAACCTGTTTCTAGTAAGATATCTGTGAAAACCCTCAATCTATGACCTTGAAGTTACTGGTAGATTGATTGAATATTCAATTTGATGCATTCTATTTTTAACCTTCTCCCCTGGGAGGTCATTTTTATTGCTATTATTGTTATTTTTATCATTATTATTATGTTTATTATTATTATTATTTATTCATTTATTCATTTTCTGTAACCGTTTAATCCTTACTAGGGTCGTAGGTACCCGGAGCCTATCACGGGGCCAAAGGCACAAGGCAGGGACTCACAGACACACATACACACACACACACCATTCGCTCACACCTACAGTCAATTTAGAATCCCCAATTCACCTGACACGCATGTCTTTGGACTGTGGGAGAAACCGGAGATCCCGAGGGAAACCCACACCACCACGGGGAGAACATGCAAACTCCACACACACACACACACACAGACCAGGACCCGGATTCAAACCCCCAACCCTGGAGGTGTGAGGCAACAGTGCTACCCGTGCTAGTTGTAGTATTATTGTTATTATTATTACAGGGGTGAAACTACTGGTGCCTCATTTTAAATATTGTTGCAGCAAGCAGCAATTGTGGGATTATTTTATTTCCTTTTCTTTCTTAAAGGATGTTTGTAAAGGATATGCTAAAGGAGATAAGAAAGGAAGCACTAAAAAGCCTTTCCTTAGCATTTAGAGAATTTGACCGGCCCTTATCATTGACTGACACTTAGACACTTCCAGGTCATTTCACTCAGTCAGGAACCTTTCTGAGCAAAGAGGACTATTCAGCCACAGCCTATGTGACATAAATGCTCTTTCAATTGCTGAGGCCAGCCGACACCAGCAGGGCTTATGCCATATAGCATAACTTTGGTTGGTGCAATGACAATCTTTGTTAAGATCTGTGATTTCAAAAGTAATCATTCTGTGTAATTTATTTGCTTTTGCAATATTTCAGTTAGGGTGAGGGAAAATAAATACAAACATTTGAATCTTCAGAGTTCAAATTGAATTTATATATTTTTTTAAATAGAAGAAACTGGAGGTATAGAAAATGGTTTGAGTGACTTTAGGCTTTATAGGACTATAGTGAATTAGGATAGGATTTGAAAAGTGAATTAACTATCTTGTCTGCTCTTTTCAGTAGACTTTTATTGTTTTTTTCATTGTATTTTTATGGCAATAATTAATCTCCACACAAATATACTACTAGCAGTTTTTATATTATTAGGATCAACTGAATTTGGAGTACAGCTGAATACGGCCAGCGATGCTTGTGGAGCTCAGAGGTCACGCACAGGCTGAATCATTTAGCATCCCTCTTTATATCCTACTATGAAATCAAATTCAGTTTCTCTCAACAACCCCCCGTTATCTGCCTTATCTTCTGTCTTACATGTTACAAATGAGTGCATTTGATGGTTACAAATGAGTTACAATTAAGCACAAATTAGTGTTTCCTCAGGGCAGCACTTTAATCCCTGAGCTCTGGTAGTTGTTGGTACTGCTTTGATCCTTCTAAGAGTGTGTAGTAGTGCAGTAGGCAGCAGTAACAGCAGTGTGTGATTGATGCCAATAAGGGTAAGCCCATTCCTTTTAATACTGAAAAAAATCGTTGACCGTCTTTAAATATACATTTCAGAACGTGTTGCTTAGAAAACCAATAACAGTAAAATAAACACAAATAAAATTACATTTTATGTTTAGTGTTTTAGTTCATCCATTTTTAAACCTTTTTTTTTAGGGATTCCCAGTAGTCAAGGTAATCCAGGAGTGCTGGGATTGAACAAATATATACTTTCTTATCGACTTTATTCTACAAATCCCTTCTATGTTTGCATTTATTCATGTTATATGGCAATACAGAATTGCATAGTGCTGTAAAGCCACTTCTTAAAATTACGCAACGCTCCTCCAGAGCGATGCTGTGAATGTAAAGTAAAGTGAGCATTCTGTCATACGTGAACACACCACAGCACACAGTGTGAACAGTGTAAAATTCATGCTTTGCATTTAACCCATTCACCAAGTGAAGCAGCGGGCAGCCAGGAACACAGCACCTGGGAAGCAGTGTGTGGGGACGGTACCTTTCTCAAGGGAACCTCAGAGGTGCCACTAGCAGTCTTGGGATCTGAACCGACGACTTTCCGATTGCAGGGCGAACGCCCTGACCACTAGACCACCAGCTGAATGCTTGCAGTGTTTAAATCAGAAAGGCAGAAGACGTCCAATAGGCGGCGAAGTGGATGTTAGTGAAGTTAGTGAAGTTTATCAGATGAGAGTATGACCTACAGAAAGGGAAGAAATTGGGAACGCAAGACTGGATGTCTACTCTTAGATGTATAAAAGATAAATAGTAATGCATGGATCTGAAGATGTCATTTGACTTAAATACAGTGGAGGAAATAATTATTTGACCCCTCGCTGATTTTGTAAGTTTGTCCAATGACAAAGAAATGGAAAGT